>JAQGAT010001705.1:0-11968 GCA_034687845.1 Pantelozetes paolii
TTCATTATTATTAGAAATTAAGGGTTTACTTAATCAAGTCTGCGAAATTCAACATGAGCACCAAAAAGCACCTCAAAATTATATACAATATTTAATTGGTGATTGATAATTTATCCTTTCAAAATGAATTGGGTAATATTATCTATGACAAAGTAAAAATAATGATAAATTATATGTTAATCTATCATGCTCATTAAAATGTCAAATTAAATTGACCTGTTATCGACAGAAATCACGTGATAACAGGCTTGACCTTTGGGTAATGATTTGATAATAATTGCTATAAAAGTTGAGAATTTAATTCAAGTAATCATTAATTGAGTTTTGATTTCAATCACTTAAACATTGCTTAACAATGAAAACAATAATTATATCGACTCTACTGTTGGTCTCAATGATCTCCGGCATTAGCAGTATGTGTGAGAAAGACGACGACTGTCCCAACAGTCAGTGCTGTGTTTTGGATATACACTTAATTCAGAACACTTGCATCACTCATATAGCCAAAGGTGACAGTTGTGGCCAAGGAGTTCAGGGCAGTGTAAGTGAATGGAAAATATTTTTAATAGATTTTAAATTAATCGATTGTTATCTTGAATAATTAGAAATGTGGATGTGAGCCTGGTACTCAATGCAGGGAGATTCAGACAGAATTGTGGAATGGTAATAAATGGATCCCTATTTTGAAGAATATATGCAAGTAAATATTATAAAATATTCAAGATATATATTATTTTAAAAATATTCTTGACATTGTATCTTGGTATTTTTGTAATAAACTAATATTCGAATAACAAATACATTATTTTATTTATCAACAAACTGTGTTTTGATAATTCCACATGCAAGACTATCACCTATGCCTGAATCAATTTGTATTTTAATCTTAACGTCACCCTGTGAATTTAATTGAATTTAATAATAACAATATAATGATCCAGTATTACCGTAATTTAATTTACCGTGGGTATTAAAAGTGGGACAAAGAATTTCCATTTAAGGTTATAAGGAGAATCAGCATGAATTTCAAATCCTGTTGTAAAATTACCAGTGATGCAGCCATTTTTATTATCATCAGGGTGAATGCATGATATTTCATTGTTATCAAATTCAAATTGATCACTATCTGTTCCCATTTCAATGCGTAAATCAATAATTGCCTTGGTCGCATTAAATTCTAATTAAGTATAATGAAATAATCAGCATGGTAAAAATTTTCTTTATCTAAATTACTTGGTTTGAAATCAAAATCTAGCATGGTGTCAACTCCTTTAGAAATTTTGCATGAATCACCATTGCAAGCGTTTATTAGTAGCCTGGTTATATCATCCGATAAAGCTGTTGGCTTGTCTTTGGGCGGATCTGTTAATTAAATACTCACTGGTGAAAAAACAATCAAAACAATTTTATCTTGATCACTTACGACAATTATAAACTCTGGTGTTTGCGTTAACATTGAGAACAATAATCAATAATAAAATACAATTGAAATGAAAATTCATTTTATTTTAAAAAGTTTTTTAAAATATTATTTAAATTATTATTAATAATAAAAATGATCTGAAAAACGCAATCATTATTTCAATTACAACAAAATTAGTTTCAATACATGTTTCAGCATATGTTTAAATTCACATTGATAAGTTTTGATAACTACATAACAAAGATAATAAATTGATTAAAAATTGCAATACTTGTTAGCACTGGTCATAAGTGCATTAACATTAGCTTAACATTATTGATAAATTCTTTGGTAAATCACCATGTACAATTTTTAAATTATCCTTATTATAATCAATGAAGGTTTTATCCCAGATTAATTGAAAAACAAATTTTGAGTGTTTATTAGTCGTAGCTTTGCTTATAATGGCATTAAAACTATTTTCAAGACAGGTCTTCTGAAATATGTTTTTCAACTCAATTATCCGTAGTTTAGGACAAGTGGTGATCAAATGACACAAACCGTTGTCTGTAATCCGAATCAATTGATCGCTCGATGTATTCAACAAATTATTATTCAATTTCTTAGACTTATTCACAGTTAAAGTGAAGCAAAACTTTTCCAACCTCTCCATGGACTCAAAGCTCCGGAACAGTCTATCAGTGATGAGATTATCGGACATTAAACTGAATTCAATTGACTTTAATTTCGGTAAATATAGGGAAATGTCATCAAAAAAGAGTTCATCAAAATTGAAGCCAATTATAGACAACTGTTTCAGTGATTTACAGCCATTCAGTTGAGAGGCACTGATGTTTGTGTTGTTTTTAATTAACATTAGGTTCTGATTGAGAGTCAGTTTATGTAAGGATTGAAATGAACCCAAAGTCTCGAAGAAGTGATTACTTATGAAAATAACGGCATTAATCACTAAAACCTTTAAATTTGTGAGACTTTCGGCAATCAATGGCATAGTAGGGGCCAATCGGTCAGCACTGATATCTATTGACAAATCAATGGTCAATGAGTGCAAGGATTTTATAGTTGAGATGTGTTTCAGAGCCGTAGGAAAGCACTGACTGTTTCCGTAAAGTGTCAGCGATTTTAAACTCTGTTTACATATTGCAGAGTATTTTTGTGTCAACACTTCAAAGTTTTTTTCGTCTGAAGGCCGGGCTCTGACCCGAAGTGTAGTGAGTTTTGGCAAATAATCCACTCTTTGGTCAACAACTGATGAAAAGATATCGCAATTAATTGACTCTAAATTTGGACACAAATTCAGAAATTGTTTCATAACTTCAAAATCAATTGTAAAGTAAATGAATCGCAATTTTTTCAACTTTCGGCCCCTTTTGTGGCCAAACTCTAGCAAACAATTTGCGTCCACACATAGCATCTCGCACTCAATATCCTCCAGCAGTGGACAGTTGTCTGATATCAGATCCAGCACTTCATTATCACACTCACAGCCAGTGATAACAAGTTTTTTAATTATTTGACATTTATTTAGCACTGAATTGAACGCTATTTTAGACAAAACCGTTACTCTATATAAACTGTTGTCCACTTTTGTCTTCACAACCAATTGGTTGAGCGAATCCACTGTCGGCTTGACATCACTCCTGTCACTGCCATCGATGGCCAAAACTGTTTGTCTACTGAAGAGACATCTCATCCACTGTTGACACACCGTTTCATATCTTATTTTCTCATCAAATGTCAGATAATATAAAATCTCTTCAATAAAGTCATCACAGAATCTGTTCATTGAATTTCTGATCATTTTTATCACAATATTAGACAAAAATTACTTCAATTACCACTAATTTTATGTTTAATTTCAGTTGAAATTGACTTAAGATTGAATTTTATCACTTCTCTTACAGCTCAGACATACCAGTGCTTAACATATTTATAAATAGACACTAAGTTTTGCGCTATTTTTAGGCACAGAATCTCTATTTAAACATAACTTTATTTGGATTAAAGTCAAGAAAAGTATTTAATATTTCAATAATAAATAGATTTTAAAATGTTTTCTTAGATTTCAAAATAATTACTCATTTTTTGTCAATACTTTTAATGCAATTAAGAGTTAATTTGATAATATTTTTCACCAAAAGTATATTAAAACAGATATTAGGGGTATAATCAAGGATTTAAAAAAAAGATGAGGGGAATATTTTTCAATATGAATGGGATCTGAATCAAAACATCTGGTGTCGATTCCTTAATTAAAATATACCTTGTCTAAATATGTTTATTGAAATAAGTATAGTTTTTATTAACAGTTTTACAAATCATTTCAGAAAAATAAGAAAATAAATTCAAAATTAGTTAAAAATATTGATAATAGATGTCAAATAAATCTGGTTTTTGTAAATTGAATTTTCTTGAATTAACCTTGTTGAAACTCATTCCTATTTAATTGCATGTATATTAATTCATTGATAAAACAGAGATCAGGGTGTAAACAGGAAAATTATTTTTATTGCATTAATTCAATGAATAATAAAGAAATTTAATCATTAATTGACAAAACAGTGATTAAAAGCATTCAATCATAGCTTCACCTCAATCTCCATCACCACCTCCGCCACCACCACCACAATCTCCTCCGCCATCTCCACCGCCACCACAATCTCCACCGCCATAATTGCCTGCACCTATATCGCAGTTACCGCTGTCCTGATGTCCAGAATCGGGGTGTCCTGTGTCTTGAGATGAACTTTGGTTGCAATCATTATTATAGTTGTTTCCACCGCTTCCTGGGTTCAAATAGGGGTACAAATTACTATCGGCCACACCTATCGCCTCAGCGCTGACTCTCTCACTCTTTTTCCTCTTCTTCTTTCCGTCATTCCTATCACCATATGAATTGGTTTTGCACCCGAAACAACTGAAAAGACCCATAGATTTACTCTGCGTTTGTAAAACGAACTTTGAATTGAAATTATACGAATTCAGCCAGGTTTATTATAATAGCTTAGCCAGCTCCGTTTGTCATTTTAAATTCACTTTGGTTTTAAACACAGGCAGAAAACAGTGACTGAAAACTTTGTAATCCTTTTCACAATTGAATGATTATATTATGTCTTACTTTTCATTTGCAAAAGTGTTTATTCTCTGCCATTGAGTGCTCATAAAATTCATTGATATATACCTACTCTATATAGAGGTACTTATGTTTAAGGTCATATTTGTCAATATCAATTTAAATAATAAGAATATACCTTGCTTAAATACGTTTATTAGATTAAGTGTAGGTTTAATAACAGGTTTTTAAAAATTTAATTTAAAAAATGAAAAAATAAATTCAAATTTAGTTAAAAATATTGATAATAGATGTCAAATAAATCTTGTTATATGAATTGAACTTTCTTCAATTACTTCATTAGAACTCTTCTTAATTTTAAATACCATATAAACAAGGATATCCTAGGACCTGGTCACAATTTATTTCACTATTTAAAATCTGGATACATTTTCTGCAATGTGCTCAAGGAGTTATTATACTCTTTGTATCGCTTTTTTGATAGTCTTCTTGATTTTGATCTATGTTTAGGATTTTTGTCGCATAATCTGCTCGCTCTCATCAAAAAACATACCAAACTGATCATGGCCATAATAAACAAAATGAATATTAACATACAAATAGTCATCACTTTAATTAAGATCACAAATTAAATATAAAGTTTAATGAGTGTTATACAATTGGTGATCAATGTCATTTTAAAACTGTTAATTATTTGTACACATATTTCAATAATATTTATATAAACGTGCTTGAAGCGCATTCCTTTTAAATTAACTAACTGATCCTCATACAATAATATACTGCTAATTGAAATACCAAACTAATTATTCAGTAGTGTATGTGACCCTGAAATTCAGTGCCTGTATATTTGCAATGAATGATATTGTTTTCAATCATATATTGTTGCAGAAATCTGAGCTTGTTAACTTTTTGATATATTTATGAATTGTATAGAAAGAGTGAATTTACTACAAATAAACGACAAATTCATAGCAGTCTATAGCAAATCAATTCAAAAATACCCCTAAAAGCCAGATAATAGTGCTCAACATTGACTGTCAGACGTCAATCAGCCCCTGATTTTTTAGTTTAAATTTTTAACGCAAAGCTAATATTGAAATAAAGAGAAACCCCTTTTCACTGAAATCTTGTGTTAGTTTTTGAGCACAAGAATCCCTATTCAAAGGTAAGGGGTATTGAGTGTAACAGAAAGTTATTGTTGTGTCAACAGTGGCACAGCTGGACGTCTGGACAACGATAGGGACATTGATGAGGGAGAGAGTGTGTGTGTGCACACAATACCATCCCATATACCCATCCCCAACAGTACTTAACCTCTCAAACACACGGCGCTGGCGTTCACTGGGACTACTCGTTAAGACTTCAATTGTATGAATGAATGAGTGAATGCATTGCCAATTGAGTGACACTTCAGTCAAACGATAGGATTATTATTATAACTATTTTGAAGAACTCTTTAAACACTAGATATCTGTTTATATGTATTGCTATAATAACTCCAATTTTCATTACTACTACCGGTGCCGGGAATGTTAGCTTTGCTATTGTGTACCAGAATCTATAAGCCCTAACCCTTTTGTGACTCTTTTGACGGCTTTATTACTATTGAATTAAATGTAATAACTTTATAAATAATATACTTTTTACCCCCTTTTGAACCCTTTCTGTACGTCGCTCATGATTTTAAACCCTGTTTAGAAAGTAATTCAAAAAACACCCTTAAGTTTGAGCATTTGAATTTATTCCAAAAAAGGGGGTATTTATTAGCAAAATATTTTTTCCCTGAGCAATAATTTAATAAATAATTTATTTTTCACCTGAAAATCAACAAAAACTTTAAACCAATATTAAAACATAACTGAAAACCTCTTATAACTAATTGCACCTTAAAATCAAGTGATTGAATGAATAGTGTTTTCTTTGACTGAATATTAACGAAACGTCTTATCACTAGTGAGTGAATGAATTTAAAAGCTGGAGATAAAGTAATACTGAAAACCGCACCTTAAAATTGTTTGATTAGAAAAGATGTTAATTTTTCACATTATAAATAAAAACCCCCTTATAATGAATAATAAGCTCTCATATAATGAATGACTAGTTTTTTCTTCTCTCAGTGACTGAGTGTTTGTGAAAGTCTTTGATTGCATTCAGGATATGATGTTTTTTTTCAGGGGTTAGTTAAATGATTACTGATTTAAATGAGATGGATGCGATTTGTTGTGAAATTGTTTATCCTTTCACCTTGGTAATGAAATTCCGTATCTATATCAGGGACATTATTACAGTGATAATAAAAATTAGGAGCAATTTCTGAAAGACTATCTTGGTTAAATCTTGAAGTCACATAATTTAAGGAGTAGTTTGTTTAGTGGAATATTGCTGACTCTATGTGCTCACAGCACAGGGGTATCAATAATGTATTTATTCACTATTGGAGCAGGGTGATGCCATTTTATTTTACAGCTAAAGAGTCACGCATTCAGTCATTAGTTTAGCGATAGTTTCACTAAAAAATCTCTTCAAATAAAATCTATTCGAAGAACTCATACATAAAGTAAATAGTATTCTCCACTCAATTAGAAATGCTTTAGAATCAGGGGCTCAGGGGTTGGATCGATATAATTGTATTTATAACCTGTTATATACCTTTTGACTTAAGACCTCAAGTCTTAACAAACTTTACGATCAGTTTTCAAATAGTTATGTGTTTTTAACAAAAACCTCTTCTTAAGAGAGCACTTGATTGGGATTGGGATGACCTCCCGTTGTGTCACAGAAGGTATTTTCTGCTCCACTCGAGTGGCCGCTCCTAATACCCGGTGCTCTCACTCTCTATCCACTGATACCTTTCCCCTCTCTAAGAATAATGACCACAAGAATTAGGAGTCGAAAGAAAATGAACAGATATTTTGTGTGTGTTATTCATATGTCTATCGCTAGCTGTTTAGCACCGGTGGGTTCAACAGGCAAACAGTTTATTGAAACAACACTTTCATGGTATATCAGTTGTGTGGCCGACCAAACCCTGAACCGTATTTATTCAACAGTGAATTGCATACCTGTGCTTAAAAACTATATAAATATTTTTCACACAAATCCATTGAAATAAAAAGCAAAACAACAAAAAATATTTTGTCATAAAAGTTGAAAACATATTTAAATTATTTTACCCCCCTGTTTGTAAACACTTATCTAAATTGATAGTTAATTTAATTAGATTAATATCTCTCCCCTATAATGATCGTCAATAAACCCTGATTATGATGACTCAGGGGCTTCAAAAAAAATATTTATAAAATTGAATTATTAGTTGTAATTTCAGGTGAAAAACAAAAAATTCAATTAAAAAACTAAAATATAATTATTTCGCTGAAAATATAGTATTATTTCTTTACCTGAGATAAGATTTATTACGTATTCATCGATAATAAATATTTTTATGCCTTAAAAATACCCCTATTTTTTAATAATTAGATACTTAAGTGATTTTGAACGCAACGGAGAGTTTAAGTGAGAGCACCGGTAGTTTTGCAATTTGGCGTAAAACCAATTTAACTAAAAACATAGTATGGCTTGAAATCATACTTAAGGTATGTGTAGAAAATCAGGGGCTAATAGTTAAGAGATGGCTATAGGAGTATTGAAACATATAATTCAACTAAAATTGAACAAGCATATTTACTTTTTGAATGAGTCCTAAAGAGATGATTATTTTTTCAGTGGTTTTTGGCATCAAAATAATGTTTAAATAAATAATTTTCAATCAATATTAGAGGCCTTTGACAACAAATTCTCATCCATACCCCCACTAACACAGCCCCTGACACTGAGTGTATGCATACACCTGACAGTGCACTGTATGTGTGCCCTCTTATCCAATATTCTTTATCTCAATTCTCGTCCATCAAGTTATTTGAGAAAATAGTTATTTAACAAAAAACAACAGCATTTTTGTGGCATAATATCGATTACAGGGGTATATGTGCTAACCGTTCACTATCAGTGCAATGGACCTGTCTTTCCATCAATTCAATCGTCGTTTAAGTTGTTTAACATTTAAAACACAATTAATAGTGACTTAAGTAATAATTTGTGAAATTATTTTAATAGATGAGAGAGTTTACAATTATTTTAAATGTGAAAGAATATTTTTAACTGAATTATGTAAATTTGATTTGAAGCAGGGAGAATTTGAATATTTAAATATTATTTAAAACAATAATGTTTATGTTTTTATATAAATACTGTATAATACAGTACGATATGTTTAAGGTGAACCATGTATACCGTCAACCAATGGATACCTTCAACAAAAGTCCAAACCCAAAACCCACTTCCAATAGATGTAATGTTAAAAATTATGTATAAGGTCAACTATGGATTGCATCAACTTATGGCTTACGTCAACAAAATTTCATCCAAAAACAGATTTAAATACATGGTAATAGTTATCGATAGTGTCAACTGATTATTAAAAACTGTTATTTAATTAATGTTTTTATAACAATATAAAAATTAAAATATAGTTTATCTCAAATACAAGAATGGTGGAAATTTAGAACGACAAGGGGTAAAAATTAGTGGTAGAATTTTTTTCCAATTTTTAGACCATTTTGAAAAATGTTTTAAAAAACGAGAAAAATTTAAATCTGCTCCAAATTAACATATCCTTTATAGTCCCATATAAAATTTATATATTTTATAATGATTCAATATAAAATAATTTAACTATATTTATTATTTGTTTATAAACTACAATTATAAAATGCTAGAGAATGTAGAATTTTAAATAAATAAACTTATTTAAATATTGTATTTCTTCAATAGTTTTTATTTACTCATTACTACAAGTAAATATATTTACTAAAATTACTTAAAATAATGAATATATTTTTAAAAAACATTAATTATTTAAAAATATTTTTAAAAAATAAATTAATAAAATAAATTAATATATTTGTCACTTTAGGCATATTTTCAATGAACAATATGTATTTATATGAGACTGTCTATAATGATTTATAAGCAATTAATGATCGATAATCTATTAATTATATTTTAAAAATTACGTACAATTCCTAATCAAGTTTAAATTTAAGAGAAATATCAACATTTGTTTGCCCCTTGGTTCGCTAGTGGGGAGTGATTTTTTATTAAAAAACAATCAGTATTTTTCGATTATTCCAGTAGTGGGGGAAAAAAGAAATTTTAAAATTACCCCCTTTCATATGCCTGATCAATAACATCAACTAATGGATACCATCAACCAAATCGCTGAACCCAAACCTGTTAACCTTATCCATAACGTACTGTACTTACATTTATTATTGTATTAGTACTGACCAATGTCACTGTGAACAATAGTCAAGTAATATTAATATTTTGCCAGGTTGTTGTGATATATTTAAGATTTTTAATAAAAATATTCTCTTTATTGAACAATGAGGATCATTTATTATTTTGAATACAAAGCATCATTAAATTACAATTAAGGCTGGAATTGAAAAACACATCAAATATTGATAGTTCACTATTAAAATCAATGTTAAGTCAACAACAAACAAGATCATTATTACATTGATGAGAGAGATCACCAATGTCACTGTCAACATGTGATATGAATAGGTCTAAAACATATATATCTGTATCCTATTAATAATGGATTTATAAAATCAATCAATGCTTCAATTTATTCAACTCTTCGTTAATAGATTTCAATTTAATGTTCACTTCATTTAATTTTTTAAAAGACCTGCCCACTATTAATATGCAAACTAAAAAGCCTCTGAAACACTGAGATGTGAGTCTTGTCTATCTAATCAAAACCTCGTAAAACTATCCTTGTACTGTTATATACTATAAAAGAGATTAATGACAAAGGTGCATGATAATTACAAGGTTATCCTATGTAGTAATATTAAGCAAGTACAGTTGAAATTTAAATTTTTCCTCTTTTAAACTCTTTAACAATTCATATGTAAATCCAAAGACTAATATTAAATAAATACACCCTTGTTCAAATCATTAAAGTTAACTGAATTTAAGTCCTTTTTATTTCTAATACTTTTCGGACTATTGATTGCAATCTTATGTTTAGTGTCAGAGGTATTGATATTTTATAGAAAATTAATAATTGAAAAATATATCTCAGTTTTCAATGGATTTTATTTCAAAATTTTTTTCACTTATTTTTTGTGTAAACAATTTTTATTTTGCATATTAATAGTAGTCAGGTCTTTTGAAAAATTAAATAAAGTGAACATTAAATTGAAATTAATTAACGAAGAGTTGAATGAATTGAAGAATTGATTGATTTTATATATTATTTATTAATAGGATCCAGGTGTATATACAGTATATATTGAACTATTCTGTAGATGTAAACTTAAATGTAGACGGTGACATTGGTGATTTCTCTCATCAATGTAATAATGATCTTGTTTGTTGTCGACTTTATATTAATTTTAATAGTGACTAACATTGAAATATAAATATTTGATATGTTTTTCAATTCAACACTTAATTGTAATTTAATGATGTTTCGTATTCAAAATAATAAATGATCCTTCTCATTGCTTAATCGATGATTTGTAAATCTGAATATATTTTAAAAATTTAAAACTCAAAACAACTTGGTAAAATCTTACTTGGATACTTTTATCAGAGATATTGGTCATTAGAGAACTAATAAATTTTGATTAATGATTGCTTTGTTTATGTTATTTTGTAAATAATTAGATATTACATTAATTTGTAATAAATTGACCTTTATAAGAATATTTATCAGGTTCAAAATATAAATATCGATTAACCTGATAAATTTATTAAAATATAATTAGTTTATAAACAAATTATTATATAATTTATTATTATAGTATTGATTAATTAAAATTATAGATTAATCAAGATAATTGAATAAACATTAATTATAGATTGAAATATTTTACAATTAGATTCATGATATTAATATTTGAAATATATTTTTATCGCTTGTTTTTAGCCATTATTTAGGGAGACATTGGTGCTTTATGTCATTAATGTAATAATGATTTTATTTTTATATTATTTTAAATGACATTAAAATCATAACATTATTAATGATCCATGGTACGCTAATAAAAAAAATAGTGAATCATCATTTGAATTGAAGACATTTGTGAGTATACTCAATACTTTAAAGGTATATAACTATTGACACACCTTGGTAAGATTTATTTCAATTATGTTTAACTTGACTGAAAGTAATTGCGTTACACTTAATGAAATCAATTACACAACTAATTGGACGGACAATAATTCTGACCCACCATTGGTTGCTCTCACAGTATTATCTCCCCCTTTGTTGTCATACATTGAGTGGACAGTAATGTATGATAACATTGAAATAACATTTTTCAAATATTGCGGTCCTTTTATCCTATTATTGAAAACATTTGCTCTTTATATCAGAAGAGAGTAAAAGAAAT
>JAQGAT010001706.1:0-11967 GCA_034687845.1 Pantelozetes paolii
GTGAGCGAAAGACAAGTTTTTCCAAAACCATTACTACACCTACTGTTCCAAAGTTTATATCGTATTTATTGCCTCCTTTTCCACAAGTCTTACAAAAGGTGTGCAAATGTTTTAATATTATCCTCGAATGCAAACACATTGAGAAAGAGTGCGAGAGTTTTGAATCAAACAAAATATATAATGTTTTCATTAATATTAATAACAATTCAAATGAATTCAATCTCAAAATCTAGTGATTCGTGTCTTTTATACCACAATTGTTAGATAATACAGTCAACAACGAGGGGACAGGTATTTAAAACCATTTCATTAAACAATTTGTTTTTTACAACTACTTAGAAATCATTTTCATATAATTTGACATTTGATCTAATATTTCATATAAAATACAACTACTATTGAATAGCAATGAAAATTTGTAAAAAAAATTACTAATGAATTAAACATACATTTGTTGTCCAAACGTCAGAAACAGATCAACGCTTTAATCGATTAATAATAAGTTCAGACAAACGGATCTCAAATCTCAATATATTTTGTTGTTTTGGTACTAATTGTTCTACTTTTGGATGTTTTGCACAAAAATCTAAAGCGCTTTAAGAAATTCAAGTCTTATTTATCAACAAAACACCAAAATATCGGCGAAAAACGCATTCAACTTATATATACATCGTTTAAGTGATGTAAAACAAGACATCATTTGCGAAGACATTAATAATTCAAAGGAAAAAACTTTTTTACTAAAGATATTCGTGTTTTTATAATAAATATACAAATGTTTGAAATATATGGCATTGGAGTAAATTAGCGCCGGATTGGGTGCGCGCCGAACGGGACAACACTATTATTAGATATTGTGCTCAAACGGAATCGAGTTATCATTTTTTAATACATTTTTGAAAAACTAAAAAAATCGCTTAAAACGAGTGATAACTCCTCTACTCTTCAGTAAAACTCAACTTCAGATCAATTATACAAAAACCGAAAGTCTGTTAACGACTTGAAAGTGAGTTTAGTATTGAAGTGAAAGTCCAAAACATTTGGCAAAAAGTTTTTACTCTCAACTGAGACTCGACTACTGTTTTATAGATTAACGATATTTTTTGAACCACTTTTGCAAATCTGATAAAACATTTCATGTGATTATGTCTTCGATAAGGATTTTAACGAATATTGTATTCATTATTGTCTTCAATCTTAACCACACTTTTGCTATTGATTTGTTCAAATACGAGCCCAGACAGGGCCGGGGAGGTCACACCACTGTCGGCCAGATATCGCCACCTGAGAAGAGATCTGCCGACACCTATGACCTCAAGTGTCCGAAACAGGAGTACATACATCCCTGTGACTGCTTGGGTTGGTATTCAACACTCATTTATAAAGTATTAATTCATAAAAATCTAAAATACTTTAAGAATTAGACAAAAGACTGGATTCAGAGTTTGAGGGCAGCGGTGAGTCAGACGGCGGCACAACAGGCACACCGACTGTCGACCTGACCATTGAAGAAGTGATACACCCAGACCTCATCGAAACGGTGGCCTTTTGTAAAAACATACGCAACGTTCAGGTGTTGACGGACGCTATCAAAGGGTTTCAGGGTATGGACTCTAATGACAATAAAACGACAAAATTAAAGCACTTCTGAATCCAAAGTCATTGAAACAGAAGAGTTTTAACTCATTTTTTGTATATTAAAAAACTAACAAAAATTACATCCCATTCCCATTTGAAGGCCATCGAATCAATTACTTCGTTCTGGACGGGTGCAAACTCCCCCCTTTCCCTAACAGGTATTTAAACTCACAAACAATTCTCGTATCAAAACAGAGCTAATGTTTGGGAAGAGAGTGAAGATTATGTGTAATTTAAATACATTTTCTAACTTTCCCTGACTTTTACTTTAGGCCAACAGTAGAGTTGAAAAACAGATATTAAACTCAAATCTAATGTTTGAAATGTTTTCTCAATTTTTTTCAGTCTCTTTAATGGAGTGAATATACTTTGGATGGAAATACTGAACACAACCCTTCAGTTTCACGAAAACTTCTTCAACACCAGACACTGTCCTTAGACTACAAGTGCGAAACACAAACAGATTGCTCGCAAACTTGAAGCCAAAACACAAAAAGTTATGACAAAAACATTATATTTATGACAAAAATAGACAAAAAATTGTTTTACTTTTGAGAGGAAAAAATTGTTTTTAAACTCATCGAGCAATCGATGAAACGGTTATTAACTTATTTTTAAAAATATATATAAACACTAAACTCTTAACAATTGGCAGAAAAACAATACATACCTGGGCTTCCACTCAGGTTTAGGTCCATAGCCGCCAATACTATCGACGCTTTCAATGAGTTTATTATTATTAACATTAGTTTCAATATAATCGCAATCAAAGCCATCCTTACTATCATTGCTGTCATTATTAATACCATTAATATTTAATAAGACATTCAAATCATTAACTATTTTATCATCACTTTTATCACTAATATTACAATAATTATCACTAATTTCCTGATATTTTTTATTTTTGAGTAAAACCCAACCATTTTTATCAACAAAACCCTTATATTTGTCACTGTTTTCAATGGTCTCTAAACTCACTGTAATTAAAAATGTTTTATATAATTCACTCAAAACTACTTTATTTACATAAAACTCTGTATTTATTATAACGTCTATAACCAGTGCTTTTGAACCACTTTTATCTAAAGTGGACTTCAATTGAGTCAAAAGCATAGGTATTGTAAAACTGGTCGCCTCTTCCGAAGCCAACAGTGCCCGCAATTCGGCCTCATTTAGGTCTAGTGTCGGCGCTTTCATCTGACCATTGATTAAACATAAAGAGAAAGCAATTAATAAACAAATGATTAGTTTTTATACAAAAAATGATTTCAAAGTTATATAAAAATCTGTTTTTAAACCCCTTTTGACTAAAATTTTAAATTATTTTCTGTAATAAAAATAAAAACAAATTTTAAATCAAAAAAAAATTATATATTTTCTCAAACATTAGATAATTGTCTAAACTATGGATCAATTGTCTGAAAGCCTTAATACCGCCGACGAGTGACAGAAATTGACAAAAAGTTTTTGTTTAGTATTAATGTCTTTAGTCTTCACACAAAACGCCTCCACTTTTGAGTCTTCAATGTCTTCTTGTGTCACCGATTTTGTCCACTTTTCAGTGGACATCAACTGAAGAATCAAAACACAAGACATTAATCATTGAATTACAACACAAACCACAAAATTGTCCACAAATTCAATACCTGTTTAAACATTGACTCAAAGGTGCGATCATTTCCTCCGCCACTGATCTCAAGATAATTGTCTGAAGAAATCATTGCATAAACACTGAAATCAAATCAAATTTAAACTCAATTTCAATCAAATTATTGTTTATTTTTCAAATCAAAAGTGAAATAACATTTCAAAAGCAAAACATAAACACAATCTATGGTCACGTGATCTGTGTTTACATACAACGTCTAACAGGAGTCGACTGTTGAGTGCATATCAGGGGTAAAATCACATTCAATTAATAATACTCGTATTACAACCCATTATAATAAATTTAAAACAAAAACAGGGGCATTATTTTGAAAACTAATTTGCCCCTTTAAAATCACTATCACGACTCCCATCTAGGTGGCATTTAACAAATTTACAAATTTAACTAGCTAATATCTATTAATTAGGTCCTTAGTAAACTATTTTGCATATCTAATAAGCTGATCTAATTTGTTATTCACGAATACCCCTGAAAACGACAAATTGTTTTGAGATGTAAAGCATTGAAATACTTTTGAAAAAGTTTTTAAGACTTTTATCTCAAAAATTGTTTAATTAATGTTAAACTCATATAAAACTTGTTTATAATGTTATGAAAATGCAAAATAAATAATTCAAACGGTGTCTCAAATCCATGTAATTCTTGTATTTAATGATTATTTTAGTCATAAATTCAATTATTTATCTTTTTTGCTGTAAATTCTTATCGATTTTGTGTATGTTTTTGATAAAAAACAGTTAATTTTTAAGTGACTTTAAAAAAGTTTTGTTTTAATTTAAACCACTTTTTTAATGAAATTTTTGAGAAATCACTCAAAATATAGTAAATATGTTATAATATTTAATGAAAATAAGGGGTAAGTCATTCAGTAGTTAATTAATTAACGGAGATATTTATGACTCTATTTTTTAACCTCTTATAACCCTTTGACCTAATCTTTGGTATAAATGACAACCAATTATGTCATAAAGGATTAAAACATTACAAGAATTACAATCAAATCAAAGAAACTCATATTTAAATGATTGAAAAGCCATTAAAAGTAACTCAAACTCATTATTATAGCCAATATAATAGTTTAATTAAATGATCAAGGTTATTAAATTTCTCTCTTTAATCAATCTATTCGTTGATTGATTTCATTTGAAATCTATTTTTGAACACAAATATCAAATAACTTTCAGCAATGTTTGACTTTTTGCTGTAAACTCAGTTTAATTTAACATTTTTCTAATCCGGGTTAAGATTATACGATACACTGTGTCAACGCCTATTGCCGTTCCCTTCCACTTGAATCCAATGCTAAAACAATAATAAAAAACTTTAATTAAGATTATTATTAAAGAAATAAATTGTAGTTTAGTTTTGAAATCAATATATTTTTTGTTGAATTAATTAATTGTTTTTTTCTCAACAAAACTAATAACAAAATTGTAAAAATATTTTTACCATTAATTCAGAGCTGAATCTCATTTTGAAACAATTTGTACCCAAAAATAGCTGTATATGTGATAAACATAATAAAAAGTTTATTGAAATCACAATTGGTTTCACAATTATTTGATTTCGTGATGAATACTAAAAAACGACTCAAACATTGATATTGTATTTGTATTTCAATATTCAATGAATAAATTAATATATTTTTTACTTCACTTGAATTTGTTTTTCGCCAAACAGTGATATAACAGTGATATCTAACTCTTGTAAAACATTTAGCATTAAATGTAATAAAAGTTTTTATAATATAAACTATTCATTAAATATACAGTTAAATCGGTTTGAGATTACAAATTGCATTTAATATACACTATATATAAATATATTGTTTTTCAGTCATATAATAAATTAAGAGTTAATAAAACCATCAAAAAATTGTTAGTTTATTCAACTATTTCTTTAATTTCTTCACTAAAATTAGTGTAAAATGTAATGTTTTTGATAAAAAAAATTTAGTGAAAAAATACACGTTTTCTGATGGGAAAGGAATTTTTGAATTTATATAACATTGATATAAATATGATATTAAGTTTATGTTTGTTATCGATTCAATCAGTTATTAATTTTAAATCAATTAGTTTCTCAAAATTAAATGCAATTTCTTAATATAAAATATCGGTTAATGTGATTGCACTCTGATTTGCACACTAACCGCCCGGGTAGACGGGTAGGCAGACTTGCACTTTGTTTAATACTCAATATTCAAATTTAATTGCTTTTTGATTGAATACAGAATTATTCATTCAATTTGTTAATTAAGTTATTGAATGAGAAATTTTAATTTTTATGAATGGCTTTTCAGTGAGAGTTTGAATACTTAAACAACTCCTCAGACATTAGACCCAAGGCTTGTAAACGGAGATGAAAACAAAATCTTCCAAAATCTACGGAAAATTCAATTTTTCACTCAATCATAAAATCAATCAGTAATACAGTAGTAGTAATGAAACCAAAGGCTGTGCTGAAAAAAATAACTAACACTTTATAACAATTATAAAACTGAGTATTAAATAGATATAAATCTCAGCTATTATTAAATTAAATTACATTTTTATGAAACTATGAAAAAAGTGTTATTAAACTTAAAGCCACTGAAAAACTAACTTTTATATTGAAATGTAATGTTATTTCTAGTTTTCGATCACTGTTTCACTGATAGCATCTATTTTTAAACATCAAATCCAGTATTTTCTCAAATGTTTTAATATATGATTGAAATTTATTTGACTTTTTTTTGCAAGACTACTCTCTTCGACGACCTTTTTGTTCCCAATTCTTACATCACTTAAAGGCTATATATTTTTTCAAACATTGAGACCAACACTCGAGTCTTGTCCTAAATATCGGAGCTTTTCATGAATTTTGCACAAAATTATATTCTCTCTCAGAAATTCAGTTTCAAATTCAAGTTCATTTCAATTGATGTTTAGTTTTTCGTACAAAAACTTTTTTTTTATTAATTAATATACAATTTTGTCATTCAGTAGTACATCAGTGATGAGTCGCAAATATATTCAGTGAACTAATGTTAAAAATCAATTTATATTTCAACTGAATATTCAGTGATATTTTTCTCAGACATTAAATTTACAATTTCTCCAATGAAGTCATCAAAAGTTAATTCAATGTCTAATCGATGTCTGAATATTCAATGAATTTATAATTAATTGAAGATTTCGTTTAATCTCTGCTATAATTGGCACTCATTTGTGACATAATTTTCTCATTTTAATGAATAGTCTATTAATTGGTGGAAATGTTGTTCGAGAAGACAATAGCGATGTTACCGGCCATTGTGCCGACCCTGATGTTCCTAATGTACAAATCATACCACAGAAACATACCCTTCACCACTGAAGTGTTTGACAAAGAGTATGACTATATTGTCGGTAAGCACTTAATCGGAACATTGGTTTCAATCTTTATATTTCAACTCCTTTTCACCTATTTTTCACTTTAATCTCAAGTTCAATGAATTATTTATAAATTTTCATATTTTAAAAAAATGTTTTCAATTTTTATGAAACAAAATAATTAACAATAAGTTATTTGTAAAGTAAAGTAAAAGTCAATCCCTTTTCACCCAAGTATTATATAATCGCTTCAATTAATACAAACTTTTTTCACCACTTATTGCTCACAATTGGAGTCTATTATATCAATAATTATGTTAATTATGTTAAATGAATGCAAATAAGAGTTGAGTTCTTTGACCCCCTTTAAGTCACCCTTACTTGAAGTCACCCTTACTTTAAGTCACTTTAAGGATGTAATTAATGATAAGTTTTCAATAAGTTTTGAACTAATGTTAAACTCTTTTAAATTTCAATTCAAACAAATCTAATCTGAATTCAGATATTATTAAACCTTTTATTCAATTATTATATTATTTATCACTGAATCCATGTTCAATAAAAACAGTGGGCGCCGGATCTGCTGGCGCTGTAGTGGCCAACAGGTTAAGCGAAGACCGAAGGTATTCAGTGCTTCTGCTCGAAGCCGGCGGTCATGAGGTCTATCAAACAGAGATACCTATGTTAGCGGCGAGACTGCAGTTATCAGAGTTGGACTGGCAGTACAGGACTGAACCACAAAAGTACGCCTGTAATGGAATGATCGAGAACAGATCTAACTGGCCCAGGGGTAAAGTCTTGGGCGGGTGTTCTTCAATCAATTACATGCTTTATGTTCGCGGAAATAAACGCGATTACGATCTGTGGGAGAGTCTGGGTAACTACGGCTGGGGTTTTGAAGATGTGTTCCCGTATTTTGTCAAATCTGAGGACAACAGAGACCCGGATATACTCAAGAATGGATATCATGGTAACCATGACTTTACTTCCATCACTTGCTTTCATAAGATAATTCAATTTTGGTTTTATCTTAATCTTAACAATCAATCAAACAATTAGTGTCTAATATGAAAGCACTGGTGTTTTAGGTCACGGCGGGCATCTAACGGTGTCAACAACACACTACACCACTCCAATCGGTGGCGCTTTCCTACAGGCGGCCAAACAGTTTGGTTATCCTAACATTGACTTCAACGCCGGTAGACAGACTGGTTTCGCAGTCCCGCAGGGCAACATACGCAGGGGTGCAAGGTGCTCTACCGCCAAGGCATTTATAAGGGACTTCAGGGACCGGAAGAACATGCACACAGTAATCTACGCACAGGTGACCAAGGTGCTATTCAATCAGCACAAGAGAGCCATTGCTGTTGAGTTCGACCGAAAGGTTTGCATAAAATCTATTATTTCTTTGAATTGATTTGAAAATCAAATAAAATTTTATTTCTAAACACAAAAAGCAGAGCAAAGAATGAAAAAATAGATTTTTGACCCAAATATTTGAAAATCCATTTAATATTCAATTAGAGGACTATTTATTGAAATTTTTATATTAGACTAAGATTTTTATCTTTTATATCATCTCTTCATTTACTGCTATCAATGAAAGCGACCGCAAATGCAATCATATTTTTTTCAATTCACTGCCAAACCTGTACTCAAAAGCACTTGTGTTTAGTGTTTGAATAACAAAAAGCACTCAAACACTTGACTCATAAATAGTTTGCTGTAATTCTTCACTGATTTTATACCTGTATTGGTATTACAAACAAAAATATTCACAAATAAAAGAATTCATTCATTAGTTTGAAATCAAATGAAAAAACATTTTTCAATCAAAAACTAACAAAAGATGTTTTCATTCATAGGGTTTGAAATATATAGTGTATGCAAGAAAAGAGATCATCTTATCTGCCGGTGCTATCAATTCACCTCAATTACTGATGCTATCTGGGATCGGACCAAGGTATGATTTGGAAGAATTGGGTATTCCTGTCATTGCAGACCTGCCCGGAGTCGGTCAGAACCTTCAGGATCACATTGGTGTAGGAGGTCTACAATTTCACATTGATGCACCGGTATCTGTAGTGCAGCCCAGGGTATATGTGGCCAAATCGTTCACTCAATGGATTACTTTAGGTATCGGACCCTTAACTATGTTGGGAGGATTGGACGGCATTGGCTTTGTTAGCACTAAATATGCGAATAAGAGTGACGACTGGCCAGACGTGGAAATACATTTCATACCTTCCTGTGCCTCATCAGACGGCGGGGAAACAATAAGGAAAGGCATGAACTTGAAGAATGAACTGTTCAGAAAAGTTTATGAACCCTTTCTCTATGACGACTCCTATGCCTATTATCCGGTTTTATTGAGACCCAGGAGTGTCGGGTGGATGAAACTGAGGTCTGCCAACCCATACGACCAGCCAATCCTACAACCAAACTGTGAGTCAATCACATATTTGTCTTACATTTGAGACAAATATTGTTTTGTCATAAATATTAACAAAAATAGTAATTGTTTTCAAAACACTTTAAAAACTATTTAAAGACAGACATAAGACATAAGATTTAAACGATTAGAAGAGAAACACAAAAACTATTTATAAATTCAAAAGTAATGAAAAATACATTGAGTTTTGCAAACAATTTATCCATAAATCAAAACTTTTTGGTTAAATCTAAACATCAATTCAATACAAAACTTTTCAAAACTCAATACACTTCAGTGTTTTCACTAATCATTTAACGCCAAAAACAACACAGAGTTTGAGTCCAAACACAATAACACTATTGACTTTGACTTTGGTTTAGAAATAATTGATTTCTTGAAAAATTGATTTCAATTTATAACTAATAATAAACAAAACACTAATCATTGTATTTATAGACCTGAAGGACCCGTACGACGTCAAGGTGTTGGTCGACTCACTCAAGCTCTCCATTCAAATGGCACTCTCAGAGCCCTTTCACAAGTTTAAGGCAAGGATATGGTCCCGAACCTGGTATGGGTGCGAAAAATACAAGCCATACAGCGATCCATATCTGGAGTGTATGACACGCTCCTACACCCAAACAATCTACCATCCCGTGGGAACGGCCAAAATGGGACCACCCGGTGATCCCATGGCGGTCGTAGACCCACAGCTCAGAGTTTATGGCGTCTCCGGTCTGCGAGTAATAGACGGATCAATTATGCCTAAAATTGTTTCCGGTAATACAAATGCGCCCATAATTATGATCGGGGAAAAGGGCGCCGATTTGATCAAGGGCAAACTAAAGTCACCAAACATTAAGCCTGGTACGATGCCACCACCGTATTATCTGACATTACCCCCTGAGCAGCAGAAGGAGTACGCCAGGGGGCCTATGAGTCAGCTTGGTAAAATATTTGGTAAACTGGGTATCAGTTGAAAGGGTTTTTGACATTAATTTTTGATATCAAATAATTGTACAAATATTTTGATTTACACTTCAACTCAATTATTGTCTAATAATAGGTGTGAAAAGGGTCTCTGAATTAGACCCTGAATAAGGGATTTCACACTATTTTTGTATAAATTTTGCTCAATTTCTCATTACTTTAGATCTGAATGTCTGATTGAGTTGTAATAAAGAGTCAATCGATTTGTTATATCATTGAATTTAAAACACGATTTTCAGATACTATTACTCAAAACCTATCGCTTCACGCATTTAATTCAATTTCATACCCTGGTTAATTTGAGAGTTATATTTAATTCTGTAACAAATTCTTGAGCCATCTGTAAATGACCCGAATCAAGCAATTAATCATTGATCAAGAAATACCTTTCGGTTCAGTTTAACAAAACTATTTAAACGGTGTTTAATATATAAATCAAAAATTAAATTAAAAAATATCAAAAACTGTTTCAAATATTCACACATTTATTGTAAAAATATATTAAATTATAACAACAAAAAAGAAATCAAATATTTTGAATGTTTTTCGGTTTGGAAAATGTTGCTTGTTAATAAAAATAGTCATTAAAATAAATAAATATTTTAAATAAACAAAAATTGATTTCAAATTTAGTGCATCTCATACCCAGTGAAAGCCTGTGGGCACCGATAGCTCATTCAATATTCAATAATCATATTAATTACAAAATTTAGTGATAATTAGACAAATTATTGAATCGACAGACACTTCAGACTTTGAGCTGAATTTAAATGAATGAATGGCCCGGAGTGTAGGTGTAATGGAAATTATTTAAGTTTGGCGTCTGAATACCTAATATTCAATGATTCAAAACAGAAACCCGGGGTATATTGAATATATAAACTAAATTGCTCAAATTTCTGTGAAACTAATCAAAGTAATGTGAATTATTTCTTCCAATTAATCAAAAAATATCTCCCTGTAGGTGTATAACTAAATTTATTGTCAGTTTTAAACTGAAAACAATTTATTTTTCAAACCTTTTGTCAAATTATATGAATTTAAAAATATTTTTATATAAAAATCAGATAAAAATAATTCAAAATTAATATGTTTTTAGATTTGATTTTAAAAGCTCATCAATAAATATGATTAATATTAGATGAAAGAACATTTTAAAGATATAAAAAATAATAACTAATTATTAAAATGCTTTTCAATTTGATCGATAACTTCAAGAAAAGTTATCATTCATTTGAATATCATTTAAAATTATTTCTTTAAAAATCTGACATTTAATTGCATTATAAAATAGATATTGATGGACATTGATCATATTTGAACTGAACAAGGTTTCTCCTTTTCACTATCACTGATCATTTGCATTGAATATTAATATTAATTGAAAAATAATTCAATTCAACCAAAAATTATAGTAAATTATAAATCAATCAATAATTTGTTGAAAATTATTGGTTATTAATGCAAATATTATAATTATGAAATTTGAATATAAGTGGCACTCAATTGCTACTCATTTCCATCAGTGATATTCACAAACATTGATTATCTAGGATATTTTGATATCAGAGATAACACTCAAATTTCAAATCAACATAAATGACAGGAGTTTGATGTCATTGATCACTGACTGACTTTTAGGACACAATATTTGAATAAAAAATGCATAAAATCTTAAATTTCCTGAACTTATTCTCAGATACTATCGTAAGATCTGAGCTAGCACAGAATAAACTCAGTATAAATTAGGTAAAAATAACATCAATTAGTTATTAAACTATACAACGAATTGATAAACAAATTATTCATTCATTGACTTAAAAATAAATTTTAAATTTTTGTGAAATTAATTGAACTTTAATTCAAATCCAATGAAAAAC
>JAQGAT010001707.1:0-11966 GCA_034687845.1 Pantelozetes paolii
TTCTCTCTCTCTCTCTTCTCTCTCTCTCTCTTCTCTCTCTCTCTCTTCTCTTATCCCTGCCTTCAAAAAGATTGGATTTTTTTTTCAATTCACAACACATTCAATAAGTTTTGTCGAAAATATACTCATTCTTAACACTAAACCCAAAAAACCTTTGCTTTTCTGACACTTATTTACACTTCAATTGATATTATTTTTCATTTCAATTGATTTTACTTTATTTTTATTTATTTATAATTTAATCAAAATTTCAATTATTTTGTCATTTGAAACAAAAATTTTAATTTAAATGTAAAAAAGTCTCAAATCTTTGATTTATTTTAATTATTAATAAATATTATTAATTTTTATGCATTTGAACTCAAATTAAAAAAAAACTTGAATTAAATAAAAACAATTTAAAATGCAATGAAAAATAAATATTATATAAAATTCAGATTATATTTAATATAATATATTTAATTGAAATTACATTTCCCTTTCAATATCTTTGTAATTAAAGGTTCAGAAACAAACAAAATACAATAAAAATTGACAAATATTTGCAAAGTTGTTGTGATTTTAAGATTTTAAATCTAAAATTCAATTTCTTTACTCATTATTGAAAACAATAAAAAGTTCACTGATATTTGATGTCATCATTGTTATCATTGTTATCATTGTTATCATTAAATCGGTGGTCTTTTAAAATACCTGAACCCCTAGTGCTGTGTCCGGAACGGTGTGTCCGACAAACAATACTTTATAAAAGGTATTATAATTAAAAATAAATTAAACAAAAATGTTTAGATTTTCTGTCTATTCATCGATAGATTCACAAAAATATATCATTTATTTTAAAATGTTTTTATGATTTCAATGATTGAAATGAAATTCAAATTTCTCTCACTTTTTATAAATTTTATAATAATTTATAAACAAATATAAAATAATTTGAATTAAGTTATGAATCAATTGATTATAAATTGATTATAAATTGATTGAAAATCAGTGAAAACCTTATAAACCGTTGATTTGTCCGATCGTATGGACAACTAATTTAATGTTTGCTTTGATTTTTGACGATTCAATCGACAGTCCATTCAGTTCTTCATTCAATTGTTTCACTTTCTTATCGATCACTTTAAGCGCTTCCTCGAGAGTGAGCTCAACATAAAACCCCATTCCTATCATCAAAAAGATTTTCTGAGGATTTGGTCTGAAATACAATTAAAAGTGAGTAAACACTAAACGACTAAATAATTGGTTAACACATACACAACAGACTCGACATAAAAGTTGGATCCGATGTCTGTTTGCACTTTCAATGGCCTGTCGTTTGACTCAATTAAGAGGTTTTGTTGAATACCTTTAACAATGGCTTTAATGTTGAGATAATCAGCGATTTGTTGACAAATAACTTCTTGTCGTTTCAATACTCTCTTCAAATCATTTCTCAGCACTTCATTCACAAACTCTTCATATTTTGTAATCTTCTCTTCAATTGTCTGATCAATGGTTTCCGAAGACATCGAAGAATGAAATGAAAACAAAATCAAATGAAATAATCATATGTTTTGTCAATTCATACGTTATTTATGAAGAGTTTTATGAAAACATTGAAAACATTGAAAATATTTAATGTTTTTGTTTTGTAAATAAATTGCAGTGAAATACCCCTTAAAACCTCAAAATACCCCTTAAATACCCTTAAATAATGTCAAATCTAATGTTTGCCAGTTTTGGCAATCATTTGAAACAATGTTTTAAGCCTTTGATTGCAAACCAATTGCTAAACAATGCGAAGAAGTGTTCATTAATTGGTATAAAAAGACAAATCAATACTTCGGACAAAAAGAAAGGTCACGACAGTCACGACGCCATCCCTTCCTATGGCCCGGGATTTATGGACGGACAGCCAAAGGGACCCAAAACTGTTAAAGATTTCGCTGACATTGAGTCACAAAAGGTTTGAATTATTTTTGTTTTAATTAATGTTTAATTAGTTTTTATAATGAATGAAGAATTGGGTGACCTTTGGATGGGATATCGGGAACCGGGAAAACGACCGCTTACTCAACCGCTGGGGCTTTTTCCTCATCATAACCGTCGGAACCGTTATAATACCCTTTGTTGTCATGTATTTTCCGGACTATAAGTCAGTCTTTCATTCAATTGTTATTTCGGTATTAATTTTGTGTTTATCTTAAAGACTGTTTGATTGGGCGGTTAGGGAGGCCTACCTTGAATTGGACAGAAGGGAACGGTTGGGACTGCCGTTGATTGACAAGAATCTGGTTGATCCCAATCTCCTTGAGTTACCATCAGATGAAGAATTAGGAGACACTGAGATCTATGTCTAAATTATGTCAAAGAGTTTGTTATCTATTATTAAATCAAAAATAGTTTTCATTTAAATGTTTAGAAAATAATTGAAACAAAAAATTCTTAAATAAAATCATTTCTTATGTCTTTTGCTGTCAATTGTTATCGATTTTAATTAGACTTCAAAATAATTGAAAAAAAATATTAAATTTGGTTCAAATCCTTCAATAATTGAATTGAATTTCAATAAAACATAATTTCTTTCAATTCATTACTCATTTTGTCTCAAAATATGTAAATTTATAAATAATTCAAAATATATTCAAAATATATTCAATTAATATTAAAATGCGATTAAAATTTTTAGGCATAAAAACAAACAAACAATAATTGTTAGGCATTTGGATCCAAACCACTCTACAGTAAAGGTATAAAACTATTTCAGTGTTATGTAAAATTGTGATTGATCAATGATCAGTCGTGATAAAGAAGATCAGGTCATCTAATTACTAAGAATTTGTAACCCAGTATAAACAGAATGTGGAAATAAGTTATCATAATAATAACCATTTCTTACAAATTTCTGTTTTTATTATTATTTGTGATTAAAATTGATTTTTTGTCAAAAGTTTACAATTATTTTATAATTTTATTATTGCTTTCAATCGACAAATCGATACAATTTTATATACATTTGGCCTAAAACTCAACTCCACTTCCGTTTTCGTCAGTCTTTACGTAATATTTATTTCTAATAACTATTTAATCAAAATTCAAACCATTTTTGAGATTATTATATATTTATTGAAAGAAACAAAGGTTTGAAAAATTCATTTCAAAACTAATGACCAGTTTTTACAAATGTTTTCTTTTTTTTGTGCGGATTTTCACAAACGATTTCAAACGATATATTCATTAAAGGATTTCTCATTTATAAGACTTCTTGATGTCTACCTATTGAGAGAGTAATCAATAAATCAATAATTAATTAAATATTCAATAAATGTTTTAATTTCTCTCAAATTTATTTCAGAAATGTTTGTTCAGAAGAAAAACAAAATTAAGAAAAACTTAAATAAAAAAACAATAAATTAATTATAAAAACAATTATTGTATTGAAAAACCAGTGAAAACATAATTTTAAGTAAAAATATTACAATAATTTCATTCATTGATCAAAACTTTGAAATCAAAAGCAATTGGTATTAAAAATACTTAAAAACTTATTAATAATGAGTTAATGAATAGAAAATAACAAGAAATGCACAAAACATGCAATAATTGAGTCAATAATTGATTCAAAAGTTAAGAAATAGTAATAAAAATAATTCATAAATAATAATAAGATTTGAATTCAATGTCAAAACAAATCATAAAAAGGAGTGAAATGTCTGTCACTGTCTGTCAGTCTGTGAAAGGTCTGTTGAGACAATCATTTATGTCATAAAACGATAAATTAATTTAAATAAAAACAAATCCAAAATGAGTTCAACTATTCTTCTGAGAACCGGTGGACACCATCTGAGAACCGGTGGAAACCATCGAAACCAGTAATGAATTAAAATTCTCTAACTCTTGACACAAGAGATCGACATTATTGGTGTCAGTGGTGTCACCAGTGTTTGCACTATTGGTCTCATTAATACTATCAGTGCTTTTTTGTCGACAATTTTGCTCACCTGTGCCGTCACTGGTATTAATGGTTGCATTTTTTAAACTATTTGTGGTATTTGTGGGCGTATTTGCATTATTAGTTGAGTTAATGGCGCTCACAGTCTTTGATTGAGTGCCAACAGATCCAGACATCACTTTAGTTGAGTTCAAGTCTTTACTGCGCTGTTGAAGAGCTTGTGGAGGAAGAACTGGTTTTATTATCGGCTTATTTGGGGGAATGGGTGGAGGAGTGCCTCTGCCCAGACTGGTTGCAGACAACTTTCGTTGAACTGTAGGGTTAGGAAGGTTGGGTTGAATGGGTTGGGCAACACTTTGAGCTGTCGACTGAGTGGTCGGCGTTTGACTCATCTGAACCATGACTTTACTGACAGTCGATGTGTTTGCCATTTGATTCACATTAGTTGAATGGTTAGACTGAGTGCCGGCCACTACGGGCGTAGGACTGGTAGTCGAAGGGTTGGGTGTTTTTGGAGCTATTGGTTCTAAATTATATGTAATGTTTTGAAACGCATTCACTTTAGCTGTTTGTGGATTAGCTGTAGATTTGTTACTAATGAGTGCTTTGGGCGGCGGCGCCGGTACGCTGGGTGGGGGAGGTATGGTTGCATTCATTTTAACGGAAGAAATCGGCTGCACTGTTGCGTACGAGTGCTGACCCGACGCCGAACTCTTTGAATTAGGGGTTGTTTTAGCTGTCGATTGAGTTTGTGCTGAATTTGCTAAAGACTTGGGACTGACGTGTTGTGCGACCGACGCTCGCGGATGACTGACCGTTGAGACTGACGGAACAGTTGGTACACAACGCGTGGCCGAAGACATGGTAACGATTGCCGACCGAACGCCTTCTCCTAAAGATATAGAATTCAATTGTTTTCCATTCAATTGTTGCCGAAGTCTATCCACTTCTGCGGCCAACTCTGCGTTTCGTGTTTCAGAAGCGGACAATTGGTTTCTAAACTTTTCTCTTTCGCCCTCAAAATCACTCAAATATTTTTCTAACTCCGCTTCCATTTGAAGGGATCTTTTGCTCTCGTCTTCCAATCCCTCAACCATTTCTGCTATCTTTCCCTTTTCTGTGGACAAGAGGTGAAGGAGTTCTTCGTTTCTCTGTCTCTCTTCTATCAGTTTTATAATCAATTGTTTTCTTTCCGAAAGTAAACACAAAACGATTTGTTTTTCTCTATTTCTCTCGTTTTCGAGACTTTCCTTCAGATCTTTGATATCATTTTCAAACTTCAGATCCGCACCAGACGTCTGACCACTGGTTAGGCCACCATTGGTCTCACTCCTGAGTCGCTTCTCTTCTTCCAACTCATCAACTATTTTATTATATTTAGTTTCAATGACTCTCAACTGATCTGTCAATCCATTTCTGGCCCGTCTTTGTTGAAGTATAAGTGCTTCCAATTGAGTCATTTTCATATTAAACAATGCAATAGTTGTTGTCTTATCAAAGGAGGGGTCATAAGCGCCGAAGGCATCCCTGGAGAGGGCATTCCAAGGGTCACAATACTGGACTAAATTATTGTCACAATTGTTTGCATTTGTATTTAATTTCATAGTCTTTGAGCCAAAACTACTATTTTCTGAACATTTGTTGTTTGGATACAAAAGCTTTTTGATCTGCTCGGCCTTCAGCACCGCTATCACGATCTCTCGCGCCTGGAGTTCGCCCTCAAGTATGGACAGCAGTCGTAACAGATCTGAACGACTCAACTCCATCTTCGGATTCCTCTAATTATCATCAAATCAATTGTCAAACAATTAGTTTCAATCAAATGAGTGGTAAAAAAATGAAATCAATGTTACCTTTAATGTAGAGCTCGTGAGTGACATCTTATCCACATTTGGACTGCAATTGTCTGAAGTGGTCGTCATTTGAATACGTCCTACACTTCCGCCACACAAAGACATCAATCATTAGTCATCACAACTAATGGTATTTAAATGACTCCCAAATCAGGTGTTGTTTTAAAACCAATAAACCAATGGTTTGTAAATGTTTTCAATTAATGATTAACTGAACGACAATTCAATGAAAAAGTAATACTTTTAAACATATTTTGCATTAATTTCTCAATAATTATAAACAAATGATAAAATCTTTTCAATAATTATCTCAAAACCAGTGATCGCTTCCATCGCTTAAGAAGTCATTCAATACTCTTAGTCTTCACTCAATTGATAACCAATTGAAGAGTTTTTCAAAAACTGTTTGTTAACTGAATTTAAATGACATTTAATTACAGATATTATGTCTTAAGTTGTGATCAAAACAACAACAAATTGATGTCAAATGAAGTGTCAATTGATTACAAATACGACAATAAATGCCAATACTTTTGGTCGCCATTAGTCTCAACACTAATAACAGAGACATCTATTGAGGCGTTGAGTGAAAGCACAGGAAAACAACGTTTCCTTTGCTTTGAAACCATTTTTATTGATATTTGAATGAAAACCACGTTTTCTTACATTTGTTTTGATTTTTATTAAATTTAATTCAATTTTCATTTGATTTTGATATAAATTTCACACAAAATGACGAAAGGATTTCACAGTAAACCCATATTAAGGGGTATTTTGATTGTTATTTAATATAAATATGTTTCATATGGACAGAGAAGAAGAGCAAACGAATGGCAGCCAAACGCAGGTTTGGGATCGAGAAGAAGGTTAGGGATCACAACCAGAAGCTGAAGAAACAAATGAAGAAGAAGTCCCACAAAAGTAAACCAAAAGATCCCGGGATTCCTAACTCTTTGCCATTTAAGGAACAGGTAATCAGAGAAGCACAAGAGGACAGACGTATTGATGAGGAAAGACGACAATTGGTTAGGGATTTGAATAAAGATAAACGTCTTAAACAAAGAGAGGAAGTGCTGATGAAAAAGAGGAAATTGGATTTAATTGACCTCAAGAGTGACGCAGAGGTCAGGAATAAGGCATTTGAGTCAATGTCTAACCATTTGGACAACACATCGGATAATGATTTGGAAAAGAGTTCTTCAAATCTAAAGACTTTTTACAAAGAGTTTCATAAAGTGATTGACGCCTCGGATGTTGTCATCCAAGTACTGGACGCTCGCGACCCGATTGGCAGTCGTTGTCCTCAAGTGGAGGAAGAGATCATCAAAAACGGCGCAAATAAACGACTGATTCTTCTCTTAAATAAAGTGGATTTGATTCCAAGAGATAATCTCCAGAAATGGCTTAAATATCTGCGCAATGAGTGGCCAACCCTGGCATTCAAGGCCTGCACTCAGAAACAGAAATCAAATCTAAGCCGAAGTAAAGTAAATATTTTGTTGAGTTCTGACCAACTGTTGTCTTCGAGTAAGTGTTTGGGCGCAGACCTACTCATGAAGTTATTGAGTAATTACTGTCGGAATAAAGACATCAAAACCAGTATTACTGTTGGAATCGTTGGGTTTCCTAATGTCGGCAAATCCAGTGTTATTAACAGTTTGAAGCGAAGTCAGGCCTGTAGTGTCGGTCCAACTCCAGGGGTGACCAAAACCATGCAATTGGTATCACTGGATAAACGGATCAAACTATTGGACTCACCCGGGATTATATTTGCCAACAATAGTCAGACTGAAGACAACAATCAAATCGCATCACAAATGGCTTTAAGAAATGCATTAAAAATCGACTCATTGTGTGATCCAATCGCACCCATAGAAGCACTTCTCAATCGAGTCAACCGAAGGGATGTTATGTTATTCTATCGGTTGTCGGCCTTTAAAGATGTGAACGAGTTTTTGGCGCTTTTGGCCAAACGTTTCGGAAAACTAAAAAAAGGGGGAATTCTTGATATAGAAGGCGCCGCAAGAAAAGTACTCAACGACTGGAACGTTGGGAAAATAAAGTACTTTACTGTTCCTCCAGAAGAACAGACTCTTTCACACCATATAAGCGCTGAAATTGTGTCTGAAATGAGTAAAGAGTTTGAAATAAATGATATCATTATTGACAACGAAATGCAAGAAATCAATAAAACTATTCCTAATCTCAATGAAAGCGATGCCTTAGTTATGGACTCTTTTGGGATCACTTCAGCCCAACTCAACCCAAATGAAGACATGGAAGAAGACGTTGAAGACAATGGAAGCGCTGAACAGAGTGTGAGTCAAACAAACATTTTATTGAAAGCAACAAAACCTAAAACCACTGAAGACTCTGAGATGAAAGACATGTCTTTACAAGGAATGCAATTAAATAGAGATAAAAAGGTTTTGTTTAAGAAAATGAAAAAACAGAGAAAACGGAACCAAAAGATTGCAAACAAACTCTCGGTTTCACTCAATAGTGATATCAATTTAGACAATGATTGCTATGATTTTGAAACAGATTTTAAATAATTTGAAATATTTTATGTATTTTTTTCAATAAAATAATTAAATATTGTTTGAAATTTGTTTTGTTTTTATCATTTCTTATATTAATATTAATTGCAATTTCTGTTGATTACAATTGAGTTCACATTATATTTGATTTTTATATTCAAATAAAAATATTACAATTCATTTCAAATTAATGCAATAAATACACAATTTTTCTGTTCAGGGATATTGTTATTGTCATAATTGGGAGATTTAGGTTACCTAGATTCATTCTTTCATGTCTTTCATGATTAGTGTAAATAAATAGATTAATAAAAAGGAAAAATACCTTAGATTTTAATGGAATCTAAGTTTATGTCAATTATTATTCATTTGTCAAAAGGAAAGGACATTTTTCTCCACATTTATTAAATATGAAAATTATTTTATATTCAATGAAAGTAGAGATTGATTTAGAAAGGAGGGGTATTCAAGGGGGGATTAAACTAGTAATAATGGGAAACTTAAAATAGAATTTTATAGTTGTATTGATTTTAATCTAAGCAATGTCAATATTGTTTGCAAAATAACATAGTCCATGCTTAAAGTAGCTAATATTGATATTTCATGCAATTATAACAACTACAGAGTATTTTATATACTTTAATAAAGTTTTTAAATGAGAAAGCAATCTGTGTTTGATGTGGACCTGTATTATATAAATATTTTCCCTTGTTAAATTAAGAAAATATAAAAACTTGTATTTTATGTAAAAAGACTTAATTATGAGTTAAACTTAGGGGTATTTCGTGTCATATAATCGTCTTTTCAATCATTTTATATGAGATTAAAATATAATTTGAAAAATCAATTCAAACGAACCGTAAGTTAAAGAATATGAAATAAAATTTGAGTTCAAAGTCGCGTAAAATTAATTGCTTTACAAAAATATATAGGAATTTCTCTACTCTTAAGAATTGTTAAACATTTTGTGCATTCACTCAACAAATGCTGAATAAATTATATTAAATGCAAATTCAAATCATTCAAACATTTCCCTATCTATTGAAAAAAATATTACTTATATTTGATATCATTTTCGACATAACATTCAGTTTTAATAAATTGTTATTAATTTACAAAACCAAAGAATATATTGATTTATGTTTTCGACAAAACCCCAGATATTCTGAAAGTTATGATATACTGTACTGTATTTTAATAAAAAATAAGTTATGCTTTACTTGTGTTTAAGATTTGAAACAAAACTGAAATTGTAAATATAATTTACTCTGATAATAAATTGAAGACTAAGGGTAAGGTCATTATTTTATATGTATTTGCAATCTGTGTTTAAAATACCTTTTTCTCTGAAAGATATCAATATTTATCCAAAACTTAAATTTTTATTTATAACTGGTTTCTGTTTGACTCAATCATAATCATTGATAACTCAAATAATTGAAGACCTGATCAAAAGATATGGTCCGGAAAATACCCCTTAAGGGGAATGATAACTACTTTTGGGAGTTTTGTGTCCACACTATTTCAACCGAAAATTTATTGTTTATGCTTTGAGACGACCGCCCATTGTATGCAAGTAATGGTTGAATTGAATGATAGAATAACTAATTTAATGAACGGTTGAATCAAATAAAAACTCATTTAATGAGAAAAATTGAAAGAATGAAGGAATGAAACAAATGTTTAACAAATGTATTACAAATGTATTGCAAATCCATTGCACGAGTAATTACTTTCAGTATTTTGCAATTTTGGCAAAAATAGTTGAATGAGAGGAAAGGTTTCATATTTGGAATTTGTCTACAAATACCAAAACCACTCATACACTCAATATTGATAATAGAAATAAGTTGAGCTCAACTCCGATGTGCCGTTCCCTCGGTTTGGCACCAAATATTGATTTATATCTTCAAACGAATAGAATATAACGTTTTCTTTATATTCAAAAATCAACTGAAATATTGCAAATTTGCTTTACATGGGATCTATTATGCCATCAAATATGAAAATATTTATGTTTAAGTTTTTATTATTATTGAAACAAGAATTTACAGTAATTTTCAATTTATTTGTTATCCATTGGTCTCTAAAATACTAATTATTGTTTTTTAATTGTTTAAATGATAAACAAGCATGCTCACTTAACCTCTCCCCCGCTTAAATTGCCCGAAGACACCAGAGATTTTACTAGAATTTTAGAAAGAGATCAAAACGAGTAAAGGCCGAGTTCAATTCTATAGTTTATCAACCAGGTAGAATTAAAAGTTAACCAAAAATTTCTTAACGATCAAAACTATGCTGAGTTTTAAAATTAACCAAGGAACAAATTCCTATTAAGATTATTTGGTAACCTAAATAATTCGACGGAAAATCTCTTTCTAAAACTGAATAGGGTCAATTCCCCCTTAGTTGTATTAAAAACTACAAATTTAGGCAAATATACGGGTATTTTGATAATATCTAACATTTTATACAACACTTTTGAAATACATTTAAACTTCTATTAAAACAAATTTAGAGATCTATACAAAATTTTATTAGTCCTAGTTGTAATTATAAACTTTCATAATCTATAATTGACATTGTTAAAATCATTAATAATATATCACTGTAATAAAATTCAATTAATATTTTAATATAAAAAAAGTTCAGTAAAATATAAAAACATATATAATATTAAGAAATCAGTGATTCGTTTGTCTAAATAAACAAATCGTTTAATACATGAAAACATATAAAAATTCTTTTCATTTAATAATTAATAATTGATTTTCATTTCAAATACTGTATTAATATTTCAAACAATTTATTGTTTTTATTGTTTTAAATGAATTTTCAACAAAATATATGTATTTTAAAGAAAACAAAAAAAACTATATTTTATTTTGAATGTATTGTTATTATCTCTTACCTATCTCTTACCACCCTGGCCATCATTCATGTGATAAAAATCACAAACTTTGATGTATATATCCAACCCTTAAGCAAATATTTTCTATTTGAGTAAAATTGATGTAAAATTGTATTTATTTGAAGTTATTTTCAATGAAAGGGGTTTTTGAATAAATATTTGATTGAATGAAACTTTTGTTGAATTAGTAATAGTGTTATATATAGTGTATATGCTGTTAGGTTATAGCGTTGTGTGCATAGCCCGGCACAACTGAATTCACATGGTGCTAGAGTTTAAAACCAGCTACCCACCAAATGAACTCGGTCATATTAGGCTAATATTATTTGTATTATTGAAAATCTGATGATTGAATGCAATCAATAGGTTGTGTGAAATGACATAAATTCTCAATCCATAGAAAAATGTGATCAAATCGTTGATGAGTTATAAACTGATTGTAAGTGCAATATCTGGTGCTGACATTGTATGGAATAGAGAAGCACTTGATTGCTGTCAACCTGTCATATACTGAGATAACATTCCTGTCTTCTCTTTATAGTCTATTCCTCCGCCACTCCTGACGTCTGCGGTTTCTCTCTATCTATTAATGGATGAATAGTTGGATCTGAAGAGGTCTCCACAGCAACCATTCAACAGTAAGGGCTTGAATTGGAGGCACTGCTAATTGGAAACGGCTCTCTCTCTCTCTCTCTCTCTCTCTCTCTCTCTCTCTCTCTCTCTCTCTC
>JAQGAT010001708.1:0-11965 GCA_034687845.1 Pantelozetes paolii
AAAGAGTTTTAATTAAACAAATGTTATATTAATTTAACCCGGTGTTTACGGCCTAAAGACCTCAACAATCATCACAAATTAAAGACATGTTTGATATTAAGAGACGTTTTATTCAATGATTTATATTTCAAATAATAGCAAACGTCACGACATTATCAATATTTAGAGACTTATACTGTGAACACATTTCGTAATGGGAATGGTATGGGGAATGGTATGCAGACAGTGATGACAGAAAAACATATTTTAAATTAATATCATAAATATTTTTATTGATTTTATAATAACTTTTCAATAATTGATATAAAAATGAATTGTTTTTTAATATTAAGACAAAAAATCATTTTAAATGTAATAATTGTTTTCAATTAACAGTAAATCAAATCTAGATTTACATTAAATTGTTTAATAATTAACCATGCACAGTTAAGTATACCACTCACACCCAAATACATTAATTGTTTAGCAAGTGAATTTTAATTTCTATTGATTATTTGATGCTGATCAATTGATTAAATATTTATTTAGTAGTTAAATATTATATTAATCGGTTTTGAAATTGAAAAATCAAAATGTTCATGATAACAATGAGTATGATAGCATCTTGATAATATTCTTGGAGCACAAACATTGAAATTCTGTAATTCTGGTTCATTTACTGAACCCAAGTGTCACTGCTTTGAAACTATTGGACATTATTTATGTGTAAAACATAGAGAGTATTGAAATCACGTGTAAATCGTGTTTACGTTTGCTTTGCCTTTGGTTTACATTTAAATCACTTTTAATTCAGTTTTTAATCAAATATTGGTTTAAAATGAGTAATGAATTGAATATTGATTTGAATCTTAAGAAGAAGAAAAGGTTTAAGAAATTTAGAGTAAGTTTTGGTCTTATTTTGGACTTAATTGTTGTCTAACTGTCTGTCCATTGACTGCAGAGGAATAGGAAACGTGAAGACAATGGCTGTGAAGACACACAAAGAACTCGGACTCCATATGAAGACATTATTAAAGATAATAAAGACTTTGAGATCTATTACAAAATGCAAGACATAGTGACAGACAATGATTGGCAAACATTTATGGCATGTCTTCGGGAACCGCTTCCGTCGTCCTTCCGGTTGACCTCTTATTGTAAGTCACAGACTATTGCGTTAAGAAATATCATAGAGAGTGAAGAATTCAATGGTTTGATCGGTGATAATGACGGCACCTGTGGTACCGACTCTGTCCTCAATTGCATTGATTGGTTCCCAAATCGCTTCGCGTGGAGTATAAACAGATCCAGAGTTGAGATCAGAAAATCCCAATCCTTTCGTATTCTTCAGAACTTCTTGATCTCAGAAACCGATTCCGTATTTCATTTCCAATTCATTTGTATTTTGTTTTTAATTTATATTTCAATTAAGGGTTACATCAGTCGACAGGAAGCGGTATCTATGATACCGGTGCTACTAATGGATGTACAGCCCGGCCATCATGTGTTGGATATGTGCGCCGCCCCGGGATCTAAGACGGCACAGATCATTGAAATGCTTCACTCAAATGAAAGCACACCCGAAGGGGTTGTTGTGGCCAATGATGTGGACAATAAGAGGTGCTATATGTTAGTACATCAGTCAAAACGACTGCACAGTTCGTCAACACTTATAACAAACCACGACTCAGGGATTATGCCCGACCTCTACCACAATCAGGTCTGCGGTCAACATATCATTGCTTTTAAACCAATTCTTGTTTCTATTTCCACAGAACGGACAGAGAGTTGTCCTTAAGTTTGATCGTATCCTTTGTGACGCCCCGTGCAGTGGGGACGGGACTATACGTAAGAACTATGACGTGTGGATGAAATGGAATGTCGGAAACGGCAATAATTTTCACGGAATTCAACTGAGAATCGCTAAAAGAGGTCTCGAAATGTTGAAAAGGGATGGGATTTTGGTTTACTCTACCTGTAGTTTGAATCCCATTGAAGACGAGGCGGTCATCGCATCGCTACTCAATCTGTGCGAAGGCGGGGCAGAACTGGTAGACGTGTCCGCAGTGTTGCCGAAATTGAAATATTCTAAAGGATTAGACGATTGGAAAGTAATGACTCGAGAGATGGTTTCGGTTGAGTCTGTCGGTGCAGTTGAAGACAAATACAAATCACAAATACGTGAATCACTTTTTCCGCCAAAAAATGCAAAGCAATTGAATCTAAACCGTTGTCTAAGAGTTTTACCACATTTGCAAAACACCGGCGGGTTTTTCGTTGCCGTTATTAGAAAGACTGTGGACTCACTTCCGTGGACTCCAACACCAGTACCTAATGAGCCGGTCATCAAACAAGAAGAGACACATCGAAACAGTAATAGTCGGCCGAAGAAGAAGTTGCGAACTCATGGCTATAAAGAGGATCCGTTCATATTCTTCGACAAAACTGAGACCTCTTGGCCTCAAATCAAGTAATTATTAAAGTGTTTCTGTTTTTCAATGGATTTTCATTAAATTAAAAAATTATAACTCTTTAGAGAATACTATGGAATCAATGATACCTTTCCTTTCGATCGGTTAGTGCACAGGTGTTCGGTTGGGAAGAAAAGGAATATTTACTTTCTGACGGAATCGGCGAAAGACTTGATCGCAAACAACGAAAACAATATAAAAGTAATTAATATTTGGTTTAAATATTAAACAATTTTTTGATAACCTATTCCTCAGTTAATCAACGGTGGGGTCAGACTGTTCTCCAGAACCGATGATAAGGTCAATCCCTGTGGCTTTCGACTGACACAAGAAGGCCTGCCCTCTCTCTTCCCGTATATGAATACCGACAAAGTTGTTGAGATAGATGTAAACGACGCCAAAGGACTGTTGTCTTCAGACAATCTGTCTTTAGATCAGTTCAATGATAAATATAGGGAACAGTTGTCTCAACTCAACTCAGGTTGTTGTGTACTCGTCATCAAAAGGAGTGCCGAAGAGAACAATGGTTTGGCGCTAACTCTTCCCATCTGTTGTTGGAAAGGGAAGACATCAATGCGCGCATACATTGCTAGGAATGAAAGGATTCATTACTTAAGACTCTGTGGCGCAGACGTCACCGAAACAGACGCCCGAAGAAGCACTGAATCCGAAAAGAATAAACAGAAGACTAAACCAAATGAAGACATAATTGAAACCCAATTGAAGACAACAACCGATACTCTGAGTCAGAGTTGACTTCATTTCAAACCATTTGTTGACAAATGAAAACAATTTTTATTTTATTATTGGATTTATTAATGAAATAAAAGGAATGGTATATAAAAGACATGATTTTTAGTAACGCTTTCGTTTAAGGATGTCTGGCCTCCAGTGGATCGGATGGCTGTCCTCTGAAGCCATTTCGTCCTCTTTGTAGATCTTAATGGTTTTGTCCGCTTCTCCGGTAATGAGTCGACTATTGCTTTGATCGAAAACCATAGCAAAGATGCCATTTTCGGACTCAATAGAACCCGGCTGTGCGGCCGCCTGTGTCCGCTGGAAGTTATAACCTGTCCTCCAGTCCCAGAAAAACATCGATCCGTTATCTCCGCCCGAAACCAATACACCGTCTGAATTGACGGCCAAACAGTTGACAATAGCGTCGTGTCCGCTGAGGTTTTGGACAAACTTTCCGTCGGGAAAACACCATTGCTTTAGGTTAGAGAAGGAACCGGAACAGAACATATTCAGCTTCGGGTGGATCACAAGCGATCGGACACTCTTTTTGTGATGCGTTAATGAGACCATAGTTTTGGCCGAAACGATGTCCCATAACTTAATGGTCGTGTCGTGCGATCCCGTCATCACCTGTGGGTCTGTGGCCTGACATACAACCGATGCTATTGTGTTCTTATGTCCACTCAAAGCATGAATTTGTGCTTTAGTTCTAATGTCCCAAACTCTGGCCACAGAGTCGCGGCCGGCGCTGACCAGTAAATCAATGGTTGGATGTATTGAAAGGCTGTATACCCCGGACAGGTGGCCGTGATAGTGACGAACCACTTTGTTGTACTCCAAGTCCCAACACTTAACCTGCTTGTCCTCACCACATGAGAACAGGTATGGCTGACGACCACTGATAGCCAGTCCTCTCACTCCCGATATGTGTCCGGTAAGCGATAGTTTGAGTTTACCCGAAGCCAAGTCCCAGATCTTTATTATCCTATCGTTGGAACCGCTGGCGAACCACTCATTTCCCGGTTCAACAGCCAAACACCGAACCCAACCGATATGTCCGGACAACACTCGGGCCAACTTCCACGGCGGATGCCATTCGGGTTTAGGCATGGGTTGGGGTTTCTTCTGCATTATTGTTGTTCCCGAAGACAACACCAAAGCATTGGACGAATTGTTGGTCACATTTGGCGTCGGCTTTGAGTAATCGTTTGGATTGAAGGCAACCAACGATTGGTTTGTGTTCTCAGAGTTGGTCTCAATCTTACTGTCCGTCAAATCCATGTCTTTTTCGGTGTCTTTCTGTCCTTTACTTTCAACTCTTGAGTCGATGTCGGGAACCAAATGAAGAATAGGTCCGAATTGATCCCTGGCTTTGATAGACATCTTCAAGTGATGTGCTTTGGGATCAAGTGGTGGCAACTCATTGTTATCACTGATAAAGAGGTCATGACTTCTCTTAAGTGACCGAAAGACCAATGTATGGACGGATTGCTTGTGAACCGTCACCAACGGGTCGACCGGTGCTTGAGTTTCATGTGTTTGCGGTCGACCCGGGGTTTGGGGCAGTCGTGTAGGCGTTGAGTCCATTGGATGTGAAGACAAAACCAATTAAACGACAATTGATTTGAAATTCAATTCAAAATTGTTTTGATTTGAAGAGAAATCCAATGTTTTGTACGAAAGCCGAGAATAGAGTGAAAAGTGAAGCGAAAGTAAAGCAATGTTTTGCTTATCAGTGGTTTTGCCTTCGATTGCCTGCCGTTCACTCGTCATCGGTAGGGATGGCGTACGTCATGCCGTTGTTCGCACACACATTGGACGCCTCACTCTCAGCACTGCTTTTGAAGCGATGGCAACGCAGAGAGACTCACGAATGGGCGGGCATTGAGTCCGAAGTGTTTCCGTTTGTGTCAATACGGCAACCGATGCCTCACTTATTGCGCATTGAGTTCAACACAAGTTTCGCCATTTGTTTGACTCGTATTTGACTCTCAATTGAATTGTTTTTTGTTTTAATTGTAATTCAAATCAAAATTTAATTCAAAAACAAATTGTTTTGTAATTTATTTTCAATTCATTTCAGTTTTGCCGCAAATTTTATGCGAAAAATGTTTTTGCATTGAAAAACAGTTTTCAAAATATTTAGTGTTATTAACGGTTTTTGGAGCCAAAAGAGCACACGTCGACCCAACTGTGCTCTCAGTGTTACAGTAGTGGAAAGGGAGAGATATAGAGACCCAGCAGTGCTATCAGTGTAGTGGGAAAGGGAGAGTCAGACCTACCAGTGCTTACGATGGCTTCAAACGAGAGGTCGCATAAGAAGATGAAGCGTAAAGACAAGCACTCGTCCGATGAACTACCGGTGCCTTCGCCTAAGAAACTGAAATTAGAGGAAATGGATCTCAATATGAGATCTCAAGACAAAAATCAAAGTATTATTTGTTTCAGTGTTTTATAAAATGAAATCATTTTTCAATTGATTTTCAAATTTTATTACTTTTTTCTCATTCAATGAAAATATGTTTTAATTTTCATAACTATTAAACAGTTTATCAAAAAAACTGATATTTTTTTTGCGTTAAGTTTGTGTTAAGTTTGAGTTGAGTTGAGGTAAAGGTGTAAACAATTAATTGAAATATTATCGCAAATACACCTGAATTTGAGTCAAAGTTATAATTGATTTCAACTTTTTTTTTGTAAAAACTTTTTTACAGTTTTTTATGAATTTGTTTGAAATGTTTGAAACATTTGTTTAAAACTTTTGATTTGCAAACTGTTTCACAGATGAGTCCATTTCGGGCACTAGTAGTGCGACCCTGGGCTGGCAAACAGAGGACTTGAATACTTTGATCAACAATTTGGCCAAATGTCTACCGAAGAACGATTCGGCGAAGTTCTCAACACTGATAGAGAAGTTGGATTGGGACAAGGTCAAGTTTGGCAACTATCCCGCACAGGCATGTAAGGACAAGTGGACGGAAATCATGAATAGAGTAAGTGTTGAATACTTTTTGCCCCTTATTTAACAGGGATTTCACTGTAAACTCCTCTTAACCCCTGGGTATAAGTTATCAGGTGAAAATTATTTTCTTTCGAAGGAAAGGTAGAAAAAAGTTATAAATTGTTATAAAATGTAAACTTATTTCCCCTTAAGTGCCAAAACAGGTGACAAATGAGTGTTAATAACACTTGGAATCACTTTTTGAGCTCAAAATCAATTAAATTATTATTTCTTTTAAACATTAATTTGAATTCAAATATGATTTCAATTTTGTTTAAAACGTTTTCAACTCTTTTGACAAACAGTTGCGTCGATACCGGACTCTCACCGATATGGTGACCGACGCCCGGGTGTGGTTGAAAGCACCCTGGCAGACTTATAATAACGCTAAGAAGATAAAACACCCGGATATGCCTAAGAAACCATTGACTCCTTTCTTCAGATATTTTATGGAGAAGAGGGAAAAGTTTGGAAAATCAAATCCCGGCTCAAGTGTTACCGATTTGGCCAAACTGTTGTCCGTTAAGTTCGCGGCACTCAATGAACGCAAGAAACAGAAATACAAAGACTCTTATGACAGAGAATATGAAGAATACAAACGTAAACTCGAAGTATTCAAAGTAGAGCACCCGGAGGTCGAGTTCGGATCTATGAATAAGAACCAGTCATCTCACGGTCACGCACAGGAAGGTCCGCCCAAAGCCAAGACTCCGGTCCAGCTATTTATGGAAGAGAAGTCTAAGAAGATTGAACTCAAAGGAGAGGGACGTAAGGAAGCCATCGATAAAATCAAACAAACGTGGAGTCAATTGAGTGAAGGGAAGAGAATTAAATGGATCCGCCGTTCCCTTCAAGACGAACAGCGCTTTGAGACCGAGCTATTGGAGTACCTGAAAGAGCACCCGAGCTTTGAACCCAACCATAAGAAGACTGTTTTGACAAAAGCGGAGAAAGAATTGAAAGACAAATTTGACGGCAAACCCGAACGGCCGCCCAATTCGGGGTACAGTCTCTTCTCAAAGATAATGTTAAGAGAGTTGAAAGACATTCCTTCAAAGGAAAAGATGGTCGTAATCGCCAAACGATGGAAAGAACTGACGGAAACCGCACGTCAGGGGTATAACAGGGAGGCCAACAAAGCCAACACTAAATACGTGGAGAAATTCAATGCATACTTGAATTCATTGCCGGAAACGGAAAGACAGAAGATTTTGAGTGAAAACAAACTGAAACTTCCGTCAGAGAAGAAACTCAAAGCACAACAGAGTTTACCGAAACTTCAAACACAACTCACAGAAACTGTTGACCCGAACGCCAGAGAAAGCACTGCTCTTATGAACTACCAGTTCGATAGAGTACCTGTGCTTCAGAAGAAGTACCCGGAGAAGACTAGGTCTGACTTTATAAGAATGACCATGGCCGAGTGGAAGGATAAGTTAACCGATAAAAAGAAGGCAAAGTATTTGAAAGCAGCTGAAGGTATGGCTCATTTGGCACCCAATGCCACACAAACCGATAGCACCAGTCTTTCCAAACCAATTCAAGTTAAAGAGAAACTCTCGCCGACAGCTCAGGCTCTGCTCAAACGTGAGCCGAAAAGACCGCCGAAAAGTGGTTACGCGTTGTTCACTTCGGAAATGTTGTCCACTTTAACTGATTTTGAACCGAAGAAACGGATGCAAGAAATCGCACGCAAATGGAATCAAGAGATGAATAAAACAGATAAAGAGAAGTATGACTTAAGAGTCAAACAATTGAGTGCTTCCTTCGCTAAGGAGTTACAAAAGTTTACTTCAGTTTAGTATTCAATCATTTCTTTCAATGTTTTTAATAATTGTTTTCTTTTAATCCAATAGTCATTGACTTCACAGGAATTGGTTGAATATCAGGCCATTCAGGAGAGATCTAAGCCGAAGCCCAGAGCTAAGGCTAAATCGATTAAAACAGAACAAACAGATCCAGTGGTCGACGACTCCAATGTTTTGGAGACCATTGATGTCTCCACTTCTGGTAATGCCATCAAAACAGACGACGATTCAGATGAAGACTCAGATGAAGAAGAAGAAGAAGAGGTTATTATTTGGTCTCAACAAACAAAGATTGGTTCAGAAAATACAGAATAGCTTTGACTTTGAAAGAAATTTATCTAACTGTCCACTAATGAGGGAAAGGGATTGAATGGCTATTCGTTTGAACCAATGATTGTTTGATTCAATCAATTGTTAATACTTTGTATTTATTATGTTTTGTGTCACAGGAAGAGGAAACCCAAGAGAACGGAGGCTCTGGTGATAGTGATGAGGACGAGGATGAAGAGGAAGAGGAGGAGGAAAGTGAAGATTCAGATTAAGATTATTATAAATATTTGAAAAACAATATATTTTTAACAAATAATGAAAATATCATAAAATTTATTAAAATTTAATTCTTTTGTCGTTTTGTTTGACTTTTAAGACAATATTTCGCATAAAATATAAAATCGTTTTTTCATTCAAACATTTCATTGACTTTTATATTCAATATTTCATTCATTTTCTGCAATATTTGAGTCAAAAAAGTGTTAAAAATATGTTTTGTTTTGAATTTATAACAAATTAATTGTAAAATAACTAAAAATTATTACAAAAAGTAAATGACATTAAAATTGTATTAAAAATCGGTTTTCAAAGCAATAAATGTTTGAAGACTTCACTTAACGTCACGTCATTTGTGAACAAAACAAAAGGCAAACAAACGTTTGAAACAATTGACCGGAGATTTAAAAAAGCGTGGATTTTGTCAAACCGTTGAGGAATTGATGATAATTGCCATCAATTGGTCACTAATTATGGATTTAATTACCATTTCTTTTACATTCAATAAATTTATGGACAAAACGATTGAATTTATTTACAATTAGTTAACAATTAATTGATTTTTGTTTTGAAAGTAAACCAAAAGTTTTGAAATGTTTTTCATTTAAATTGTGTTTAAAATACATAAAAATGTTTATAAAATGCTTTCATTTGTTTAATCTGTGAATCAATTGTTGCCAAAGATTATGTCATTTCTTAAACCGAAACCAATTGATCGGCGAAAGCGGACAAAATGTAAACCAAATAATGGCAACAAAAACGCAAACATTTCATCCATTTTCGGCAAAATCCATGACTTATGCCGAACTCCGGAGCGAATGATAACACCATTGAATGAAACACTTTTTGTGTCCAATCTTTTTGAAGAAATCAGTGAATTGTGTCGAAGACCACAGTTATTGACACCAATTGAAGACATTTTGGGCGGAGAACTAGACATCAGTGAACCTGAGGTCGAGATAAAGGTGTTTAGGAAACGGAAAAAACAATATTATTGTGAATCCAATGAATCCAAAGATAATTGTCTTAACTTTGAATCAATTAATAAAACAAAACTGTTTTGTACTCTCATTGGAGGCAAACAACACATGAAATCAATTGCAAGTAATTGTGATATCGTTTCAGAAAATAAGATTAAATGTAAACCAAAACCACCGAAAGTGGGCTCAAAAAGGGGTAGAAAACCATTGAAACCGGTTTTAAGTATTGATTGTGACATCACTTCAATGATATCTAAATATCAGAAACAGTTATCAAAACCAAAGACTAAGAAATCAATGACTAATACATCAGAAAAGTCTTCAAATTGTGAAATGATTTCCTCAAATGAGTTCCCTTACGAACCGATAGCCAGTCCTTCGGTCAGCACTTGTAATACAAACTATTCAATGCCTGCGACGCCCATCAGTTCAACCGATAGTTTTGTGAGTCAGTCGTCGATGTCTTCAGTTGAGACCACTTCCACCCAATCCTTATTGAGTCAAATAAGGAGAGGTTTGGATCCAAAGTTTGAAACTTATCGGCAATACATCCAAAGGTGTGGTCGAAACCAATCCAATGCGAAGACACGTAAACGGCTTACAAAACGGGAGATTGATTTCAAGCAAAAAGTACTCGAATGGAAGGCCAACCCCTGTTTGGGGAACACAACACCCGTTCATAATATCGAGTATTTGGTTACCCCTCCCGGAAGTCCTCAAACAATTGAATCCATCGATGGTTTGAATGAAATGATTGAATGTTTAGAAAATGAAAATTTAGTCGATTTTGACCTCAACTTCGACAATGAATTCAATTCCTTGTTATCGGACTTATATTCAGACGTTATATCCGAAGCACCGATCGATCCTCCGATCACTTAATCACTGAAACATTAGTTTAGTTTTCATTTGAATTTAAATAATCATAAAATCAATTGATATTCAACTCATTTGCAACACTTCCGACACATTTTATATTTATTTAAGACTTAATAAACAATAATTTAAATTATATTTGGGTTTAAGACATGAACTACCAGTGCTTTGGACGTCATTTATGGACGAATTGAAGACGAAATGATTTATTTATTTATAATTTTGTCTTTGATTTTGATTTTGAGATCAATTTTTGTTTACAGAAAGACATTGAAAGTAAAAACAAGTAATGAATTGATTGAAGAGAAAGTGATTTTCAAACTCAAGACAATTGCCATCACTTTCGGCCAAACCCTATACCAGTCGTTGAGCCGAAGAGACCACGAATTGCAGAGCTTTTTGCCAAATCTCTACCGAAATTGGCCGCAAAATGGTGTCACTTATACCATGTCTTATGTGGACACACAAGAAGACAATCCAAAGATCATTGTTCTTCTGCACGGAATGCCCGGAAGTATTGCAGACTTTGGGCTCTTCTGCCACCACTTTGGGGACAAATACCGGCTTATTGTCCCGCAGTTACCAGACTTTGAGTTGAGCCGCACTTCCGGTCAGTTCTGGCATTCGTCGGAAGAGAGGGCAGAGTTAGTCACGTGTTTTCTGCGAGCGCTGTCTATCGATAGCGTCGACTGTTTTGTGTGTCATTCCGGCGGTAATCCTGTGTTACTGGAACTCATCCGAAGACAGCAAATATCGATAAAGTCTTCTGTCCTCCTGTCGCCACCCGGTTATAACTGGTTGTCCTCCCGAGAGCTGATGTGTTGCCGTCTGATGTGTCGGGTGGCCAGCAGTTGGTGGAAACGTAATCTTTTTCTCGTTTTGGTTCCCGATTTCGTTCAGTCCTTGTTTGGGGTTCCGAAGACTTTACTGAAGAATTGCACTAAAGATGAGTTCTTTTCCATGAATTTTGTGGCGCTTTTATCTGCAATGTCTATCCGCGGGCCACAGATATACGGCCAACTGGTCGGACGGCCGACTTTGTTTGTCTTCGGCCAAAAGGACAATCTGTTTCCAAAGTGGAAGTTTCACAAGACTTTGGAGTGGATGGACGCCAACCACCAGAGTCTCTTCACTACTATCGGTGAGAACGGCGATTACGAGACGGATTCGAAAGCTGACCATTGGATCCGAGTCCTGGACTTCCGTTTTGGCGGACATTTTTGTTTCATGAAGTTTTCGGAAGTGTTTCACAAAGAGTGCGAAAAGTTCTTCGAAAAAGTGATTTAAAAGTCATTAAGTTTTTAATGTGTGGCCAATAGAGCACAAGTAGTCTTCACTTAACGTTATTTATTATGTTTAACCTTTGGTTCCGATGAGTCGACCGCACAGTACATCACAAATATTTTTGTTTACAACTACAGTATTATTCAGTTATTTGTTGACAACCGGTGACCAAAACAGCACTTTATTTAAAGCAATGTTTACTTAAAATCTGTTTTTAATTTCAGTTTTCCGAAGGAACTGAAATATATAGTTTGATCGTTTTGTATGTGTGACCCCCCCCCC
>JAQGAT010001709.1:0-11964 GCA_034687845.1 Pantelozetes paolii
TCTCTCTCTCTCTCTCTCTCTCTCTCTCTCTCATCTCTGAAATGCTTTTACTCTTATATTTTGTGTTACGAAAAATGCTTTTAAATTTTTGTGGCTTACGTTTACTGCATATAAAATATAGTTTTGAGGATTACTTTACTTTTCTTTCTCTTCATTTCTTCCCCTTTATATATATCTTTGGATAAAAACAACTTAAAATTGAAATCAGTTTTGATGTTATTATTACTTTTATTATAACTGTTTTATTATTCAATTCAGTTATTGTTTGTTTTACTTCTAAGACATTAAATGCAAAATGAATTTTCAAATTAAAGGTTAAACACGTTTTTAAGTCAATTAAGAAATGAAATAAAATTTTCAATTAATGTTTTAATTAGTTTATCGTTTGCTTAAGAATTGATAATTCATTTGAATTTTAAATTTAATAAATTATTATTTAGTTTTTCAGCACTTAATATCAGTTTTTGACAAAATTAATGTCATTTTGGTACTACTTTTGAATAATAAAATGTAAAACTATTTTTATAATTCAATAAAATTCAAATTATATGTAAAAAACATTTTGTTTAACAAATATATAATAAATTTGAAAACTATTTTCATTATTAAAACAAAACTAAATCTAACTTTTAGTAACAAAAATAACATTTTTCAGTTAAAACTCATTAAAATAATTGCTTTAATTAATTATGAGTTGACTTTTCATTGCATTATATTTTCAAATAATATAAATAAAAATGTTTTCAAAAATCGATTCATTTATTTATTTTTGTTGTGATAATCAACACAAGAGTTTTGATTCAAACACTGAAATGAATTATTTCTTTTGGGATGAGTTTTCATAACAATAATAGATATGTTTCACGATTTCAATCAACTCTAGTCTTGGGTTTATATATAGATTGGATATAATTTGTTGGAATGGTATACAAGTATACAATAAAGTTATATTGATAGGAGTTATGTTATACAATATTAGCTCAAAATTGAAAAATCAAATTTATTTCATTAAAAACTTTTTTCTTTTATCTCAAAAGATTATAAAAACTAAATAAAAATAAAAATAAATATTTAATAAAATTTTAATTTCAATGTGTTTTCAGCTTTTGTTCCCAAAGCAGTCGATATTACCACGAATTCATGTATTATTGCAATAAATAAAAACATATTTGTTATAAGTTTTATTCATATTTAGATTTAATTGCATTTCAATTCAGAAAATAATATGAAATACATTCAAATGATGACAATATATGCTAACGACTGTATACCCACCTGAATGATATCCACCTGTCATTCATCTGTATTTGCATTCATATTCAAAATATTAGATCAAAATTCAAGTGAAATATAAATATATATCAAAAAATTATTCAAAAACCTAATCGTCTAATGAAACCATTATTTTCACTGAAAATGTCATTTATTTTTGGATTTATTTTTGTTAAATCAATGATTTGTTTCCCAAACAATAGCAGTGAAAAAGCTTTTAACAAAACATTTATTATTAAAATTAATATAATATTTCATTTTTCGCACTCAAAACCTAAATATTACTAAAATTACATCCAATGTGTTGTCATTTTGAAAAGATTTTGTTATCAAAACATTAAATCTTTGAGTAATTAATACATATTTTAAGGCATTTTAGACATCAATTCAATGTTTGGTTAATATATTTTTCGCTCAAGTTTTGCAAATTTATAATTTACTGTAATTTTATAATACCAGTGCTTTTCTCATTAAAATAATAGTGTTTTAGTGAAAAGTAGTAAAAATAAATTTTTGTCTCATTTTTCGTCCAATCATTTAATATTAAATTATTTTCTTTTAGACACCATTTAAAATCACCCTTAAATGCGTAAAGAAATCCACACCCTTAATCTTTCCCTACAATTATAGTGCCCCTGATATTATAAGCACAACCCACTATACATTACTTGATTGAATTGATTAATTAAATGGATTTGAAAACTTTGTGCACATATATGTCTCACCCCTGAAAATGGTTTGTATTTATATTTACTTTTAAGTCATTTAGCTTTAGATGACATTTAGATAAGTGTTTGTCGATTGCGAAGAGATATATAACTAATGTGTTGTTTGTCTTTCATTAACAAAACCTATTTATCTAAAACACTGTCCAATCATTAGTAAAGTTATCGTTATTTTAAAACAAAATTATAATAAACTATAAAATAAAACACGAAATGAGAGACAAAATAATGAAACGATTTTCCAGTTTCTGCTGTGAAATGAATGTCAGTTTAATTTAAGCCAAAAATAAAAGTTTGAATCAATTTTTCAAATGTTCTCTCAATTCAGACATTAAATGAAATGCAAAAACAAAAACATTTGGGGAAAAAAGGTTTTGTAATAAAAAGAGAGAAAATTTGAAAAATTGATAAAATTATTGAATAAAATAACATTTGGTTTAAGTGTTTGTCACCGAAAACTAAGTACACATTTCTCATTGAAAAAAGGTTTTTGTTTATTAATGTTTAGTGCATTAAATGAAAATGCATTTTGTAATAAGTGTTGAAAGTTTGAAGCGTTAATGGAATCACAGCTAAGTATTGGCACAAAACAAAATCATCGCCTCTTTTCCGACTACTAGTGCTGTTCTGCCTTTCCTGTTCTCAAAGCTTTTTGGCTGTCATTTAATGGCCAAAAATGTAAATTGCATTTTGTCTTCACTACACAAATAGTTATTTCGTGTGTTGTTTGCAATTGAAAACCCCTTTTAATGTAAATTTCAATGCAATCCTATTGTCATTGAATAAGAGGTGCACTTCTCTACTGTTCCCCAACTCTTGTCTTCCTCTTCATTATTGGTTTCACTTAATATTTGAAAAGACTTTATATTATAGTATATATGATATGATATTTCATTATTGAAAGCATTAGAGAAACGGTCCAAAAGTGGATTCAATAAATGGCCGGAACGGCCAGTGGTTGTACTCTTTTAGGCTTATCTATCATTCAATGAAGAAATGGACGGAATATGTGCTCAAAACGGAAATAACAAAAAGGGATGAAATGTTTGCAATGACTGAAACGGCGGTTAACCAGAGCCTCGACTCTGTCTCTGCTCTACTCATCAAATAGACAATTATCTACCAGTGCTCCAGTGCTGTCACTCTATCAGTGGCGTCACTTTGGTTTCAATTTCATGAAATTATTTGATGATTTCAAAACTTAATTAACGATTTCATAACTAATTACCCCTTAATTACTTATAACCCGATGATCTAATCAAAGGGGAAAAAGTCATAAAAAGTAATTAAATTTAATGTCAAATAAGTTTTTACTAATATTTTGTTAACCGAAAGGATATTAAACAGAGTTTTATATAATATTTGTTTTCAGACATTATTTGCGACAAAGTTATCAAAAAACGTATAATTATTTCGTTATCTAAATGTGAAAACATTTTTGAAGTATTTTCAACTAAAATGTAAAACTTTTTAACTTAAAAATACAAATATTATGTTTTGAGGGTTTTTGCAAATATACGCCACTGAGTGCTCTCAGCCCTGGCTTTAATAGAGACTGATATGAAAGCATAAATGAGGAGAAGGTCTTGAAAAGAGCAGAAATACTCAAATCAAAGCAATGATAACACCTTTAATGGTCGACCGTTTCCGCACAAAAGTTGCCGTTCATTGTAGGCCTTCAGCAGTATTTCGGTTAACAAAACTTAATGCCTGTCCTAATGGCTAGACATGAGATGACAAACACTTTCATTGCATATGAAATGCAATCATAAGATCATCAAAAAATATTTACTTAAGTGTTGAATCATTGGCTAATATATCGCAAAAGCACTCATTCATACATTTACTCAACATATCTGTGCAAAACATTAACTCATTTTTAGATTAGAGTCTATTCTCTGACCAGTGCTTCAAATTTGTGGCTATTTTTGCACATTTCATAAGTAATTCATATTTTAGTTGTCAATCGATTCCAACCTTAAACTTATGTTAAGCTTTAAAACTGATTAAACATTTATTTATTTACTAATCATTTCAATTGCAAAACATTTTTTGATGTTTTGATTAGTTTAAGTGCTGTTAGTATTAGTGCACAAGAATACAAGTGCTATAGAATCGCAAAATGACTTTCATTGCAATCAATTTATGAATATTTCTTGTCATTGAACTTATGCTGAATAATGATCTCTATTAGAGCTAATACTTCTCCAAATCAGTTGCTATTAATGTAGATAACAGTAGGAAAGTGAGGAACAGACAGGGGGTAGAGGGGTATCAATGGGGTATAAATGGGGTATGGATTTGATTTGCTAATAAAATCGATGGCTTTTCATGAAATAATTCTTGTTTTCCACTATTTTAATGAGATATTCAGAAACGTTTTTCTCTATTCATCCAATTCTTCAAAATAAAACTATAAATCTATTCCCTGATTCAGGTGGTCCTCAATATTAGATGTAAATACACTCTCTGTTTGAGACTTAATTAAAATTTATTGCAAACAACAAATTGAAAAACAGATTTCAAGTATTGACTCTTTTATTGGGGTTTATTCAATGATTTACTGAACCAAAAGAGGAAATATATGAATGTTTGGCCCCTTTTTGAAACTTTTTAAACCGAAATTCCTGTTATAAAAAAACGACAAATATTTTTATAATACCATAAAAATTATAAGAATAACTATAATCACAATCAAATTGACATAAAACAGGGGTATTAAGAGAAATAGAGTTTAAATCCAAAACCTTTTAAAAGTTTTATTCAAAGTCTAACAAAAAAAACAAAATCCTAATATCTATAAAATTATTTCACCCCCTATTCATCGCATTTAGATCTGCCCTTCACTCCATAAACAGATGAATTGGAGAGCAATTAAAACTAAAATTGTTTTTATAGACGACTGAAATAAATAGACTTTAATTTTATTGTATTTATGGATTCATTAAATTTTACGTTCAATGAAAATACATTTCAATTGGGTTTTCATTTTAATTGTATTTTTATTCATATTTACATTCAAACTGTACATCAAATAAGAGATTCTTTAGATATATATATATATATTTGGTATTAAATTATATTAATTTTTATCATTCATTCAAATGCTTTCATATCTCAACACAATATTATTAGATATTATATTAATTTTTATATTAATATTCATTTTTATCAATAATTTAATTTCGTTTAAGGAATAAATGCCAAGAATTTCAATCTATATTACCAAAAGTTATTGCACTCTATGTTTGCGCCCGTTTTTTATGCACTCATATCTCAATACGATTTTAATAATCGACGAAAATTGTTGGCTCTGTTCATAGACTCAGCTTTTCTGGTGCTCTCATCGCTAATATTATATTAAAATTCACACAAAATAGTGTTTTTACTGAACAGAAAAAACTAGATTACAATTAAGTGCTAATTTGTATAACAAATACATTATATATTTTATACATATTTTTATTGTCTATTCATATGCTCTCAGACTTTGTATTCACGGAATCGTATGTTTTTTCTTCTTCTGTGCCTTAACTATGTATGACTTAAAGACACGAAATAGTAAAGCGATCTTTATATTAGCTTTTCATTATAGCCCTAATACCTGAGCCGTAAGACTATATTGTCCCTCATTTGTGCCTTTTCTTCGTTCATCACATTTAATGCAATGTTTGTCTGACTTTAATATTACTTTTAACAGAATATTCTCTCTATTATTATACAGTTATATACAGTTAAACCCCTATTACTGTTATGTCCTCTCCCTCTCTGTCTGACTGTCTGTCTCTCAAACTCTTATTACAATTTTATTGCACTTTTATTACATAAAAGACTCAAAACTTTCTGTAATTTATTCATTCATTCATTAAAATTGAAGGAAAAATAACTAAAATTATAATAAATTGAAAATTTGATTAAAAATGTATGAAATGATTGACTTCTTATGTATTTATAGATTCATAAAACAATTAATAAATATTTTTTGAACAATTTTTAGCTAAAAATTTATATTAGATTTGAGTTTTGAAAATAAATTGCAAAACAATTAATTAATTTGTTCTCAAGCTCTCCGATGGAGTGGAAGTGGAAGTACTTCTGAAGCGAAAAATTAATTAAAGGAATGGTATTTCAGTTTTCAATTAGTTTTATAAATTATATTATATCGACCGATGCTTTAGGACTGGAAGGTGTATATGAGTCGTGACATAAATTATATGCAACGGCTGTCCAACTGAATGACAAAACAATATTTCCGATCCTTTTTTGCCGATTCAGTAGATATTATAATAAATTGTTTGTCATATATATCGATCACAACTTCAATCACCGCCTGAATTGCAAAAAATTGTTTTTAAGTATTAGAGAATGAGTTCCGAAAATCAATCACAAAATTATGGGCTTTTTGTCTGTATTTTAAAACAATTTTAAACTTCTTTTTAATAATAATTATTATATTTTTCCTAAACTTTTAATAAATGAATGAAAAATGTGTTTATATTTTTTAGTTTAGAGTCAAAAAGCAGACATAAAAACAGCAATTTTTTGAATAAAAATTAATTTATAAATCATTTAAATGTCTGAGTCTTTCAAATACCTGTCATTAAATTCAAATAAAATTTTTCTCATTTTATGTAAATATTAATTAAAATTTTATTTTAAAACCTCTTTTGAGAGAAACAAATGATTTATTAATATTAAAATCTATTCTCAAAACTGAAATTACTTTAAGCGTTAACTCAGACATTGACTCAAACAATAAATTTGTGTTTTATTACCCCTTTTTTCAAAACTATTATATAATTAAAAAACAGGTGTTTTGTTCGCTGTTTTCAACTAAATTTTGAAAAAGTTTTGTGTCGTATATGAGTATATCCTACCGATTGGTCTCAAAGGGTGAGTCACCACTGGCATAGCCACTGGACCCGTCGCACACTTCCACCAACTCTTGCGTCTGGCGTTTGATGTGATCCAAAGATGTCATTTGATTTAAGTTTGCGAAAACCATACGTTCCTCGTAATCATATTCACACAATATCTTGTTGTCGTAGAGATAGAAGCGGTCGCCGACACAAAACCTCTGTTCAAAAATAGACAAAAACCTCTATATATGTAATCATTTTATAAATTATATGTCAATCAAAAAATTGAAAATTAATTTATTTAATGCTTTGCAACGAAAAACACTATATTTTTCATAATATTATATGTTTTGTCGAGAAATAAATGAATTTCAATAATAAATATAATTACATGACTACAGGCCTCGCATTTGAAACATTCCAAGTGATAGACGTTTCCTATAATAAGAAGAAAATAATAAATAAAAGCAAAATATTTTGATTAAAATATTGTAAAATATTAAAAAAAAATTTACATTGAATTTTATATCAATACTAAACTATTGCTGTGTTTAACATATTTAATGCCCGTTTGGTTTGAATTGAATTTTTGATTAATCTTTAATATTTTATACAATTTTTTATTTTAATATGATTTTGATTAAAACTCAATATATTTCTCTATGAAAACCCTTATTAGTATTGAACCAAATATTTAGCCCTAAATTAAACTCTCATTCAATGAAGTAATGATTTGAAGTGATATTAACAAAAAACTGTTATATAATTGAATGAAAATAATATTAAATTTCATTGATTTTGATTAAAAATGAGTTTTTCTTTATGTTTTTCAAACAATTATTTCGTATTTTAATTAAAATATCACACAATTTGAGCGATTATTTCCGTTCAGACGAGAACTTAACAAAAGGAAAGTTAATTAAATTTTTTTCTTCAGTAATAATAATAATAATAAATAATTGACTGAAAACTGAAATTTCTTAATCATTTCGCGTAAAAAACTTGAATATCGATAAACAAAAGCCACAAAAAAATTCAATTTCAAACTGTTGTTAACAACACAACAAATGAACGCAAAAAATGCTTAAAAACATTATACACTTATTGAATGAGAAAGGCAATCTTACCCCTGGCTCTCATAACCATTTCAAAGGCTGGTATTTGCTTATTACAGGCAGAGCACAGGCCGGTCGCACCAAACATCCTATTGAAAAGATAAACACAATTATAAAAACGATTTTCAAATCTATTTTTGTGTAAATTGTTTGCGTAGGAAAACCAAGATTAACTAAAATTGTATAAAAAGCTAATAATTTCTTCATTCATTTCAATACAAATTAATATCTGATTTAAAAACACAGGAAAAAAATAATACAATTATTTCTGAACAATAAGTCACAGACAGAGAGTGTTTCACAAGAATTGATTGGTTTTCTCTGTTTTTGTTTCAAACTTTTAATTCAATAATTTATATGAAAATGAATGAAATAAATGAAATTATTCTCCGATAAGAGTTTTGTTGATTAATTTCAGTCATGTTTTTACTGCAGAGTTAAGTAAAAAACCAATGAATATATAAAAAGTAATAAAAATATAAATCAAAACTTCACTTCACATGTGATATGCAATTAAGAAGATCTGAACTCAAGACTCAAAACTCTTATAAAAACTTTGTTTTACTTTTAGTTTTTTACTTCAAATCAAATAAATTCAAACTAAAATATAACTATAAAAATGAGTTGAAATTTTTGAAAGCATTTATCACTGAATTGCTTCAGAAATTCATAACAAATAAGAAAATTTTGGACAAAAAATCAGTTTTCATGACATGTTTTGGGGATAAAAGCAAAAATAACATCAAATAAAAAGACTTTAATAACGATTATAATGTTTTTTGGGATCAGACCTGAGGTAATCGCGTTTACATAGTATGAGATCAGCTTTGGTGAACAGTGTGGACCCAACCTCCCCGAGCCTACAGTCACAACAAACACATTTAAGACAATCTTCGTGCCAGAGATGGTCGAGAGCTTTAAGAAGATATCTTTCTTTAATGATTTTGTGACAGCCATAACATTCCGGAGCATTGGTTGCACTGGTTTTGGCTGACGATAGACTTTGAAGCTGTGATACATGAGTTGAAGTCAAAATGTCATTGCTGTTGATATTGGCTGAGCTGCCGGTGCTGGTGGTCGTAGCACTATTCACACCGACATTATTACTACTGATATTTTGCTTTGAATTATTCAGCGATTTATTTATTGCTGACATTTTGCCCTTAGATCTCATAATAATGTTTTAGACGAGGATTGCTTTGATTGACAAATGAGTAAACGATGGCCAGAGATGTGATCAACAGATTAGGTGAGGAATAGACAACTTTAGACAAGTTTTATGTCGATATTACAATTGCACACAAAAAGTCAAACTGAGAGCCGGTTTTCACTTTTGATAAACACTTGCTTTAAATACATTGTCTTCTCATTGGATAACATAGTATTGAATGCAATAATAAAGTTGTCATCACTTGTGAAGCAAATACTTTTCAAATGCCGTCTTGTGATGGTTTGGGCACTACTTTTATACCCTCTCTATTCGCACCAAAACGTAAACTCTAACAGAATATTGAGAAATGTTTGCGTCCTTTCCTCAGCACTGACTCCAAACGACTGACTCTTCATTGCATCTGATTTTGAGTGCAGTGCTCTCTCCCTGTGCTCTTAGCTCTTACATAACCAATGCATAGTATAAGTGAGCGTTCAATACACACCAGAGCAAAGCGGCGGTACTGATAGCACGTGCGCCGATACTAACCACTCTCCCTATGACTTCACTTTTCATATTAAACTAATGAAAATATTTTACAAAACTATTGAAATGAAAAAAATAAAAAATAATTAAATAATAAAACAATAAAAATGACAAAAAATATTTGAATTATTAATGAAATAATTGTCATTAAAAACATTGAATACAAAATTTGATTTCAAGTTTGAGATTAAATAAAAGTTTTGTTTTGTTTCTAATAATAAAACATTTTTGTTGTCTTTATTAACAATATTTGCAAAAGTGTTGCCAAAACATAATTATTGCTTAGATTTATGCAGAGATGAGCTAAACATGAGCTAAAGATGAGCTAAACATTTGAGATAATTATAAAAATTAAAGTTTAGTTTTCTTTGACTTTATTTTCATTAAAATTAATGCATTTAATGAGTGAGGCGTTCAATGAGTGAGGCGTTCAGTGTTTTCACTGTTTTAAGGATGTCTTTCATTGAGTGATAGCTATTATAGAGACGGCGAAAGTGTATATAAAAAGCATTTAAGCATTTTTGGCAGTAATGTTCAAATTGGGGAATAAGTGGATACACTATCAAACAAACAGTGAGAGAGTGAAGAGCGGACGGGTATTAATGGTAAGGCGATGCGGGGTTTTGATTGATCTGTGCCTCAGATCTAAACACTATTTATAGAAAATATGAAGAAATGAATTGAGAATTGAAATGAAATGCTATTAATTTCACTCAAAATTAATGCCTTCAGGTATTGGTCACAACCAATGGCTATAAAATTGTATAAATGGTTCCCAATTTAGTTGTCACGCTTCACATGATTGAATGGATCCCTCAGACCCTAGTCCTCAATATATCCGATCCCCTGAAGCCATACTAAACATCAAACGTCTCTAATTTCACTCCTTCATAGGTCCAGACGTCGCTTTCCATTGCCTACCCGTCCAACCATTGCTTCATATTATTAGCGATTCGTTTAATAATTAAATAAATAATATATTTTTAAATAAAATATTTGCTTTAATTAAACTCAATTTCTTTGCAGTATTTTCATTCAAAAAAAATATATTTAACATTTCATACAATTATTATTTTTCATTTCATATTGTATTGTATTTATATTCAAAAAGAGATTATTTTTATTCAATTTAATTACAAATATTTGTTATTTTGTTTGAAAACTCATTAATAAAAACTATATTTTATTTTAATTTATTTGAAGAGAATATTCTTTATATTGTATTACATTATAGACAGAAATTATATAAAATAAAATTGTTTTTTAATGTTTCAAAAAATAAAATTAATATTTAAGTAATAAAAACAAAAATATTATAATTAAATGAATATAAAAGTAATTTGTTATGAAATTCGTGATAATTTTCAATAATTTATTGAATATTTCTCTTATTTTTCAACCAATTTTATGAATAGTTTTTTTTAGTTTAAGACAGCAATCAGTTACTAAACCATAAGTTTTTCACTAAAAAATAAATAAAAATTTTATTTGAAGTCAAAATCTATTTTAAAATTCAATTATATTTAAGTAAATATTTGTTTAACTTTAATCGTAATCTAATATTCTTTACATTGAGTTTCAGTTTTGTAATCATTTCTAACGTTTTCTCTCATATAATAATAGGAATATAAAGTATTTTTGATATTTGTTGTAAATTATTTTATAAAATAAGTAATTTTCAAAGACCTTGATGTTTTTCATTATGTTATTAAAAGATAATTTGAATAATTTGTTTGGATTTTCCAGTTTTATGCAAAATAATTGAAATTTTCATACCATTCCCGGAATTTGTTAATAAAAACTAATCTTTTAGTAATTTTTGATTAAATTAATTGAAATGTTTTCAGTGTTTATAACTAAGGCTATAATTGAATAACAATTTTGATGCTATTTATAGCTGAAACTTAATATACAGTTACAGTTAATATCCATTTGAAGTATGGATTGAATAAATGGTTAAAAAACTCATCTCTAGTATTGGTTTCGCCTAAAAGTCTGTTCTCTTCTCTGAACTAATATTAATCAAAACAATTGTTACGATAATTTGAAAGCTTTATAATGAGATACAAAAATTTGCTTTTTCTTTGCTTTTTCATTGCTTTTGCATTGCTTTTGCATTGCTTTTGCATTAATTGGATTTTTCCATACACTTAATGAAAATGCTTTGAATCCTGCAAACAGTTCAAACACTGGTAGAACATTGCATATAAGAGTAATTGAAACTAAAACTAAAGCAAATTATACGTACACTATGTGTGCCGTAGCTGAACACCAAATTGTTGGCCAATACTCTCTCT
>JAQGAT010001710.1:0-11961 GCA_034687845.1 Pantelozetes paolii
CAACACTACAACACATTCATTGTAAAAGTGTTTAAAATTTTTTCTGCTTTCAAATCATTACAAATAACTTTTATTTATATTTATTTTACACTTATTTTCAAACTTTTTATATAATGTTTGACTATTTTTGTTGTCTTTTTCACTTCAGAGTCAATATTTGATAACCAATTGTCTTCACAATAGATATTGAGTTTAAACTGAGTTTTGAAGTAATTGTTATAAACTTTCTCTTCATTACAAACAAATTGAAAGTTTTTTCCCATAAAAAATATTTGTTTCTCAAAGAGTGGAGAAAATTGAGTGAAAACTTCATTTCAAATCAATTGCCTGTGGCTTTCAATAGCCCCTTGAAATTGAATCAAAAACATAATACCCCCTAAAAACAAAACAAAACTCAAAACTAAATTAACGTTTGATTTTTGATAACAATGCTCTCAATCAGTGAGTATTAGCTAATGAACCCTTTAATCCCCTCAACCCTTAAGGGCATTGAAATTCAAATTGAATCTCAATTTTCCTCAAATCCACTATCGATTACATTCATTAAAACTGAAAATTCAAAACTCATTTCATTTGTAAATAAAAAGTTTGATAATTGAGCTGAGAATTAGTGATTAATTAAGTTTCTGCTGAAAAACTGCATATTTTTTGTTTAATTAAATTTAATTACATTTAACCCAAAGATTGGTTATAAAAAACACACATTTTCATTGACCACAAAATAAAACTGGATTTGTATTAAAAGATATTTAATTGCGAGCACTGGTAGGGAAAACACATGAAATAGTTTTATGTTTTGCTAAGCAATAAAACTGTTCATTAATTTGGTTAATATTTTTCCGAAATTTAGTTTTAATATTGTTTTTATCAGTAATTAAGACAAGAATTTGAAACAATATTTTTATTAATAAATATATTTCCGTATAATTAGTCGACAGAAATATTTTTGACTCAAATATTGCCAAAAATATCATTTTTTCTGTCATTACTTCAAATCAAATGATATTTTCATTTTCTAAATCCGGCGATAAATGAGTAAAAGATTTATAAATGAAATCATTATTTGTTTTGTCATTACATTAATAAATGATAATAAAAATTGTTATAATTATAGCAATAAATGAAATGATATTTTCGTTTGACTTTCTATTTATTCATTAATTTTATGATATTTTTAATGAAATATACAATCATTTTGTTTCTGTCTTTAACTCTTATTTTATTACACAATCAAAACACTATTAATTTCTTTATCTCAACAGCAAATAAAATATGAATTTTTATTATTCAAAAACATTTTCACTTATTTCGTGAATATTTTATCATTAATTCAATAGACTTTGAACTCAATTAAACATAAAATAGCCGTTAATTTTGAATTGTATTTTAAATTATGGCAAAAATATTAAACTAAAACACAATTGATTTGTATTTTAGAAGTTTTGGCGAAAAAAACATTTAGTATTTAATCCAAACCTCAATTCAGTTTTGAATTTACTTTTTTCTTTACTTTTCACGTTAAAGTAACTCAAGATTTGAATAAATAAATCAAAAGTTTATAACAATTTTTGTAACATTTGCAACAAAAATGTATTTATTTGTTGGTCAATGAATTTAATAAACATTTGCTTTTGATTTAATTATAAAATTAATTTCAAATTAAATCTCTGTGAAAGTAATTTCAAAAAACTATTTATCATTCAAATCAAGTGAATCCTTGAGTGGATGTGATATTCAGACAGTATTTTGTATAAAATTGTATAAAACACTAATAATTTTTAATTTAAGTAAAAGTACTGTTAATTCAAATGTATCTCAAATCTCATCAGAAATAAAAGTTCAAATAAAATAAGATATTAATTGATGTTTTCATTACATTATAAGCAAATCAAAGGGTTTTTGCTGTATTTCAACACTTTCTCTGAGATATTATTTTTGATTGAATTTTAAGCAAATGTTTTCTTCAGTTGTCTCTCATTTATATACAAAAATTCAAATCTTGTCGTCCTTTGAAGGCAAACGCAAAATAAATTATTCATAAAATCAAAATATATTTTAAAGCAATTAATTTATGAATAATTACTGATCTGTTCATTGATTGCAATGAATTGAGTGGAGAGAGAAAATCCCAAAACCTTTTATCACATAAATATTGAAATGAAAAAACAAAACGTTTGAATAATATCTATGAAAATATTAGATAAAAATCCAATTGAAAGCTAAGAGAAAGTAAATACAAATGAATTAACAAATTTTTATTCACAAACAGTATATTCGCACACATTATGTGATTAACGGCAAAGAAATTCAATGTTTGCACAAAAAGCTAATGAAATGAATGTTTTTCTGGTTATTATGTAATTTCCATAACAATGAAAATGCAGACAAAAATTTGTTTATCATTTCATTTCATAGTATTTTTTGTTTTAATTTAATTTTTTAATTATTATTATTATTTCAAATATCATATCAACTCTTATATTGAGTTTGTGTTTCAATCGTTTGCTGTGTTTCTCTCAATCCATAGATTTTTGGCACACTTTTTATGATTCAACTAAAGTTTGTTAATCAAAAAGATATTTAACACTTGTTTTGGTGAAGCACTGGTAGTATGGGTTGAGGCGCTGACACATCAGATACTATTTGGTGTGTGTTTTATAAGTTTCTAGTTTTGGAGTCCAAGGATTCTGTTGTCGATTCACTCATTAATTTTGTAATCAAATTAAACAAACGTTTTTGTTATTCACAATGACTTCAACACTAATGATGTGTTTGTTTCTCAGCAATTGATGTGAGCTTTGAATTTGTGGGCGATTTCTATGAATTTAATTTATATTTTTGTTTATATACTTCAAGAGTATAAGGCTTTGACTGACATAAGACATAACGGCTTTAAATAAAAACTTTATTTAAACTAATTTTGTAAACAAAAACTTATTGTCAAAAAACAAGAGAACATATAATAATAACAGTATTTTATAAGAGTTAAGGCTTTTGTATACCAATATTGGGAACGGTATCTCAAACTTTGATTACAGTTAACACCCATTTCAAGACAGATATCATATATTTCATTATATTTTTCATTTACAAAATCAAGACTAAAATTTCAATTCTCGGAAACAATTATAAACTTTATGTCAAAATGTGTTTTTGAATATCAATTCAATAAATAGAGAGAAATATTTGTGTAAATCAAAGCAAACTCTTTGTAATAGAAATTAAAGCTTTATTTCAATAGTAATTCATTTCATTCCTTTCCCATTGCAATGACTTATATTCCAGCCATAGATTAGTTTATTAGTGTATTCCGGGTGTGTTCCCCACACAATCAACTTATCTGTGCCTGTGCTCAGAGCACAGGTATTTTTATTCACGAATTTTGAGAGGTATTTAAAGACTATCAGGAAATCTAATGCAATGTTTTATGTGAGAGAATTGAGAGATAGGTTGAGTGAAAGTGGCGTTAGTTTTGAATACATTTACTAACAATTGAAGAGTTTATAAGCGAAAGTAAAATATGATTGCTTAGGGTTTACACTAATTTCTCGTAAATCTCTGTGTCTTTAAAATTATAATTTAAATCAAATTAAAAACACATTTTCCTTGAATTGCACTGAAATTCAGATTCAATTTATTTAATGTTTAGTTTTTATCTCATTTGAAAACAAATGAGTTATAAATTATTTAAAACATAAACTCATTTTAAAACCAAAATATTATTATTTATCAAATTTATGGCAAAAGTTTTGAATTATTGCCCAAAATATTGGTTTCTCTAAAGTATCTCAAATGCAATTCATTAGTGAAAACACCTGTGCATTGACTCCAATAAATCTATTTTTGTCTAATCCGGACACTCTTGACGTGTTTTCAGGGGGTTGTACGTGAAAATAGACTGATATAACGATCAGTTTAATCAAAATTTAAGCCAAACTTATGTGAGAATTTTGACACAAAACCCCTTTAGGTATATTAAATAAAATACCCCTTAAGTAGATATAAACTAAACTATGTTTTGATGTAACGAATAAATTAACTTTAATTCCGATTCCCAGTCATTGGATTTGATATTCAATTGTTTTCATTGAAAGTGTTATAAAACAAAAACTAAACTTTGATTTTCATATAATTTTCAAATTAAAGCAAACATTTTGTAATGACTTTTATATTTCGTCTAAAATACTATATAAAACACTAAAAAACTATTTTTTGGCAAAATATTGTTTAAACGCCTAACAATTACTTGACATCAAAATTGCGTCAAAAATACAAACCCTTATTATTAAACCCCTTATTAATGATGTGTGAAAGACAGTGCTGTCTCTATCCATTCACTTCCTTACAGATGTCTTACAGTTTGAAACAAATACTCAATTATTGTTATACAAAGTGAAAGCTTAAGAATCCTTGTGTTTCTAATCGATGGGAATCAGGTTATGACGAGTGCTGTTACAGTAGTTTTTAATTTTAGTTTTCCGAAGGAACTTGAATATATAGTTTTCTCGTTATGTGTGTGGGGGGACCCCTCTCCGGGGATGTAACAAGGGGGTATCCGTTGAGAGCAAATTTTCAATGGGCGTTTAGCGAGGGGTTCGTCTATAGAGGGGTTAACATGAAGTGTGTGACATAGGGTGCTGTTGTTGAGTGTGATATAGTTTTAACTATAATACTCCATAACATCGATAAAATAAAATACTTTATTTGAAAACTGAAATTATAGATTTCATTCATCCCTTGTTTACCCCTTATTTTGTATTATTTAAGATTATCAACGCTTCTGTTGTTATAATTGTATTCAGAAGTCATCGAAAATTTTCTCTTTTATAGTGAACTGAATGATAAAAGTGTAATCTTTAATGTGTTTTCAATCTACCTGGGACGGTCCCCTTATTTTTAATTAACATTTTTATGTCAATTAAATGCCAAACCCTTACAATAAAAATGAAATTCCCTTTAAAATTGGTTTTCAGTAGAGCTTTAGTCCGACTATTAATTCAAAAGATATTTATAATTAATTACAGAAAAACTTCATTTGATTTTTATTTTCATTGATTTTTAGTATAATTATTCAATAGATAAGTGAAAAGTGTTTTTGTTTTTAAGTGTTTAAATTAATTTCAGTCTCAAAAATGAGAGCATATTTTTGTTGATTCAAGTGTTTTATAATTTCAATTAAAATATTTATCACTTATAAGTGTTTTTGAGCTTTTATTTTGATTTTTAGTCAAGAATTTGATTTAAAAAAATTATTATACAATCAATCGATACTTAAATTCAATTTATTTGATCATAAAATATGTTATTCATTAGAAAATAAAATTCAAATAATTTTAATGAAAAACAAAATGAAATTCAATTACATTTGCATTAAATCTAAAACCATTTCAAGAGTTTTATATAAATTTCATTAATCTCTGTCTAAAAACACAACAGATTTTTGATAATAACCTTAAATCTCAAGGAAATCAGATTCAGAAACAAAATAAATGTATAAAATGTGTATTTTATGCTAAAATATCTGCAAATAATTGTTTGTAATTTGAGTTTTTAGTGAAAGAGAAACTATATTTCAAATTGCATTTAATGATGAGTTTAATAGCAATTTGTAAAACATATAAATTTTTATATAAATATAATTATGAAATGCTTTTTTATATTTAAATAATAGACTGTATTTAAAGTCTAATTCACTTCTGAATTAGTCGTCCGACCGATGATTATATAATTTCTAAGCCAAGGATTAGTGCATTAAAATGGGTTTGGTATCAGAAAAGCGTTAAATGTTTTGCAGATTTGTGTCTTAAAAGGCGAAATGAATTGTTGTTTAAAATACTCATTGAATGATAATTTTCAAGACTTTCTTGAAAATGAATTTTTAAATCGTTTTCTGCAAACAATTAAATGTAAATATTTTAATACAATGTTTGGAATGAAATCCAATGTTATTTAAAAATTGAATATTTCTTCCAAATGTTGAGAAATATAATTGAATTTTAGTAAAACTGAACCAATTTTTACGGAAAACAGAGGGAAATGTCAATTGAAAGGGGTTTTGAAATCCCACACAATATGTGTTTGACTTATCGGTGCCCTTAAAAGCCAATTAGAGTGAAATACAAGTGTTTCACAACAAGACATTAGAAAACATTGCATTTTATCCCAAAACTTCTCATTCATTTCATTCTTACTCTCGATTAGACACAGAAAAACTAAAAATTCATTTTTGATATACATTTTGATTGAAAGCCCAAAAAAATGTTAGCATTAAATGTGTGTTAGATTTTCATAAGAGTTAACACTTTGTTAGCAAAAAACTCACTTTTAATTTACTATTGTTTTATAGAAACAAATATTTTCTTCTCTTTTCATTTGAATTACAATTAATTTGTTACACATTTTGTCATAAGTTTTGATGTTATGATGAAATTGAATGCAAACGCAAAGCAAAAACTTTTGGATGAAAAACAATATTTCTTTAGATTATATGAACCATAAAAATGCGATTATAATCGATGAGAAAACCCACACTTGAATACCTGTGCCCTCTCTTTGTAATATGATTTTTATGCAAAAATCATTTCATTTTCAAAATAACTGTTTGTAAACAAAAGTATTTCTATTATTTGTAAACATAACTGAAGTTTTAATTTTGTAATAATGAAAACAAAAGTCAATTATCTATTGCTTAACACTTTTACTGCTGAACATCTGATTAACAATTATTTCTGTTTTGTTTTTGCTTTTTATTTGTTTTGTTTTCTTGTTTTATGTCTTCATTTGCATAAATGTCTATAAAATTCAATTTAGATTATAATTATTGACTTGAGTTTAGGGTTAAAGTGATTTTGTAATGAATAACAAAAGTCAATAACAATTTATATTATAATTTAAAAGCAATTATTTGTTTAAAAACTTACGCAAAAATTTTGGATAATTTATAATTTGTTTGTAATATTTATGTATAACTCATAACAAGGTTAGGGAGTATTTACACTCCTATTCCCATAATATTTATTCAATCTATGATTTTATTGCAAAAATTGGATAATTTCTCAATTTTTCTTCAAATGATTGACACAATTGTTTCATTATTCAAGTGCTGAGCACTTCCTCTAAGAAACTGATAAATTGAATAACATTTTTAATTCACTAATCCTTTGAAAAAATCATTTTTTAAAATCAGAGGAAAATCTAATCCTGTTTTCAATAAAAGCCATTCATTTATAGACAATGAATAAAAAGAAGATTTTATTTGTAATCAAAATATAATACCAAAAATCTATTGAATAATAAAAGTGATTGAAATTTATTATTTAAAATCAGTGGAAATCTCGAGCACTTTATTAGTGAAACAAACCAAGTGTTGTGATTAAGCACTCAATCATTTACTTCAATACAATGAGTTTGTCTCAGAGGAAAACACTCCTGTATTTCAGTCTGAAATTTAAATCAAAAAACTTTTAATCATTTTTCTTATAATCTCTTTATTTGATGTGATATTAGATCACGAATTGAATTACATTTCACATTCAATGCATTTCTCACAAATCAGATTCACTTTATATTTCAATCATAAAAATCATGTATTTCTTCATTTATTCCTCTTTTATTTCAATCTAATCCTTGTGTTCAAAACACTGGACACGGATGGCCAGTGGGTTAAACCCTTTAGTGATAATCAGCTGATTTAACCTTATTTTGAATATCAATCTGGGTAAAAAGTGTGAGCACCTACATAAAAATAGGGGTATTTTAGGTCAATTTCACGGAAACAGCGAAATATGAATTCAATTATTTCCTAAATTCACCCCTTATTGACCACAGGTTCAGTGAAATAGGGGTAAAACACTTGAATTTAAGTTATGAAAAGTTATTCAATTTTTATCATAACTTGAATTGAATATAAATTATGTATAAAATTATTCTGAATATTATTTTTCATATTTAAGGGGAAAATGAAATTTAAACTCAGATTTAATGCTAATATAGTTATGTTTACTACAATTTTGTTAACAATATTTCCCCGGTTATTGAGTGAAAACAATTTTGTGAAAGTATATTTAGTTTTTCACGTTTTTTACAAGCAATCAAATGATAAGTAGTTTATATCAATAGTAAAACTGAGAGAAAACATGGATTTATAATAAAAAACTTATTTTTGTTTTAAACAATATATCGGTTAATGATTTGCTTAAAGTATTTATTAGTGTTTTATTTCCTATAATAGTGTTCATAAGAGCAACAAAAATATATAACAAAATATTCCGGTTCTTTAGATCTGAACCTCAAATACCAATCAATCAATAGGAGTATTAGTGAACTGAAAAATTCAAAACCAAAACCAAATTGTGTTTTAAATATTAACTTATTTTCTCATTTGTGTTATTATTAAGTGAGTCCTCGAACTCAATATTAAATAATAATAACAAATAAACTAAACTATTGTCTGAATATTTGGTTCAGAATAGCTGTCAATCTGTTTAAAAACAAGAAGTACTGGTCTGTTGTGTTGTGCTCACAATGTATCGGTGCTCTCAGTTATGTTACTCTAACTTTCCTTTACCTTATATTATATGTAATTTCTTTTGTGTTCAAAACTAAACGCAAAGTATATTATAAAACAGTTTTTTCTTCTTCTCTTCACTTTTACTATTGAATAGACACAAAGGTGTGTCTCTTCTGGACTTAGATATTATTCACAAAGCATTGGTCTCTAATTGAGTCGTTTTGAAATCCAGGTCAAGGAGAGGAACAGCATGTGTAGAGGGAGAGAGTGTTTGGCCATTTATAGGTAGTGGCAAAGCGGCCGAAAAACTGGATTAACTGCAAATTCAATTCATGTTTGATTTGGTTTTGCATTTTTGTCTTATTTTTTGATTTGTTGTTTGAAAAGGAAAATGAATTTTAAGAAATAAACGCTTATATGAGAGGAATGGGAGACAAGAGAGTGAAAATGGTTTTTAAATTACTATCAATAAAATTGCTTAATATTTAGTCCAATGTTTTTCTTCATTCAAAATAGTCATTAGATTTGAATAATAAGAGGACTAATAGTGGATATCATTTGTTTCACTGCTCTCTAAATGTTTTACTTATTTGATGCAAATATAAGACTTAATATCAATAATAATATGATTACAGAGAAATCGACGACTTTTTTAGATAATGACATAATTTTGCAAAAATAAAGTCATTTCACTCAAAAATGTTTTCATTTGAATACAAGAGAAATATTTTACTTTGTTTTCAAACAATGAAAACCAATATTTAAGTGTATTTTTTGCATGAATTTGATATTAAAATCAAATAAATTATTGAAAAATAATTAGGTTTTTGCCGATTAATAGCAATGAATAAAGAGATTTCAATACTACCTGTCCTTCGTGTTTGCAAAGCCCTTCACAGTTAATCTATAAAATAGTTTTAATTACTCCTTAAGAGAAATGAATTATAAATTTATTGATAGTTTTGTTTTTATTATTGAATCAAATATTTGAATTGAAAGACAAATCAAATCTAATTAAAAATATTTTCAGTGAAAGAGTTGGAGAAAAATGACATAAAAATCAAATAATATTTCAATGAATCGGACTTTCATTGAACTAAATTTGAGATCTAATTGATTGCTCTAATTATTCAGGTTTTCCCCCTGTTTTCCCCCTTTGATAAAAATAATGAGTGATTTGAAAATTGAAATTTTATTTCAATCCTATAATCATTGAATTTTTTGTATTACTCTTTATTAAAGGGTATTTAATATAAAACTTAATTAACTGCCAATCCGTTCAAAATGTTTGGCCAAACGATTTCACAACTGATATGTAATTATGATTTGTTGACCGCATATCTGACCCTTATATCAATACCTCTTATATTTTCATGTAATATCAGGTTTGAAGTGAAAAATTAAATTAAATTTTGATTTTATTTGATTATAAATTTCTGAACACATGTTGTAATAGATTTACTTTCATTTTTTGGTCTCATCTTCACTGATATACCCCTTAAAATGTTTTTCACGTTTTTGCTGTTTCAGTGAAAATGTGTTCAAAAGCTATTAAAACATAATATTTCAATATTTTTGTTTGTCTTTCGGCTAAAGAGGTCTCAGATTTATATATAATTTCAAATGCAATGAAAAATATAATTAAAAAATACTTTTATTATTATTTTTAATTTAAATTTCATTTCTTATGTAATATTCAGTTCATGTAGTAATCAGTGAATAATGAATGGATTTTTAAATGAAATTTTGGGTAAATTTTAAATAAAACCAAAATCGATGTCAAACTGATTGTTAACTCGTGTTTTATAGTTCATTAGGTTTTTAGCCTAAAATAAATTTATTTCTCAATTCATATCGTATTTGAATCTTAAATGAGAGGAAAAAACTATTATTTTTTATTCAAACTTCCATTTAAAGACAAATTCAGTCGTGATTTTTGATCCATTTTTTGTGTTTTTATTTAAGATAAACGGTATTAAAGAAAAAGTATAAGTGTTTCAGTATTTCAGTGTTTTTGTAATTAAGATTCAATGCATTGATATCTTAAAAACATTTTTAGAGTAATGTATTGAAAATATTCCGAAAAGAGTGTATAATTGGATTGAAATTGATGTCAAAATGTTAAGTATTTTTGAATTAATATAAATTTTGTTATTTGTATTTCATGTTTGAAAATAAGCTTATTTTGTATTTCATATTCAAAAGATAACACAAAACTAATTAATCCACGTCTTTTGATATGCACTTAAGGAGAGAATGCAAAAAATGCTAAGAAATTGCTTTTCTTTTGAATATTATTCAGAAATTATGATAACTTTATTCAAATGAGAGATAAACAGCAGATTTACGACAGGAAAGGGACTTAAGTTTTTATTTAATCTCTGATTGTCTGTCATTTGTCGCATAAAAACTAATTTTTTGAGTAAAAGTGTTGAACTTTTTGTTCAATTTTCAAATCCTGTAATTATTATAAAGAACTGAAAGTTATTTTAAATTAATGACCTTTCACCTAATTCACGGGGTATTTGGAACGTTTCACATCAAACTCTCTCCAAATAAAAGTATATAAAATTCAATTTCAGTAATAATCTGTTGATTACTCACTGAAACTAATCATTGGATATAATGACATAATTAGATACAACTAATACATGTCTTAAACCCACATATTATTCATAAATATCTCTTCCTTTCAATATTATTCAGTAATAATAACACAAATGAAGTGAAACGACATTTAAAATACATAAATAATATCAAAACATTACTTAATATCTATAATAATGTGAAAATATTCTCAGAATTATAATTTCATTCACTTTTTTAGCAACTCTTACAACGACTGATGTATTTCTGAATGTTTTTGTACTCTTTATTGCTTTAGTTTTTTGTTGTTTCCCACAATCCTATCAATTGATTCATGTTTTGTCTAAAAATAAGTTTTCGGCTAAAACTCAATGTATTTGTAATCAAAGTATCTTTTTATCCCTTGCTATCAATAAACGGCTAATTATTTCCCAAACCGTTAATGAATTTTCAATCAGTTATTAATAGTTTATATTATTTTATGCATTATTTAGGATCACATTCAAGAGATACTGAATAAATGGGAACAAATAGATGATGAGATTTGGGCTAAAATTATTTGTATGGAAAGGAACAGACGAGTGGCGAAGGCTTACGCCAGAGCACCGGTGCTGACGGTCAGCGGATCTAATGATGGCTTCGATGGCTATCGGATAGGACTCAACGGCTTTGATAATCCGATGAGAGATCCGAAGACAGAGAACGTTAAAAGACTTATAGGAGATGTAAGTATTGATTACAAAAATGATTGTTTTGTTTATACAGTACATTATCGTTTCTGTCATACAAGTTTTTTCAGAGAATTTGATGATAAAAACGATAATATGACAAAATTGATTTTCTATTAAAAATCATCCAAAAATTAC
>JAQGAT010001711.1:0-11959 GCA_034687845.1 Pantelozetes paolii
TTAAATAACAAACTGTTTATCAAATGACTTCATATTCTCTAACATTAGTTGTTTTGGAAACTCATATCTAATTAAAAGATAGATTAAAAACACTTAAAAATGAGTAATTAAATGTCATCACAATAAAAGGAATTGTGAAATCCAATGGACTTATAGAATTATCACCAGGATAATAATTAACATTTACAATCATAAATGTTTGCTAACTTTAATCAAAATAAACCCCTATTAATTATATTTGGATTTGGTCTGAATTATTTTGAAGAAGATACCTAAATCTCTTATAGTTTTAATTGACTCTAAATTTAATTTGAATTCATCTTGGCCCAATATTTCTTTATTTATAAGCCACTCAGATTTTATATCCAATATCTCTATAGCTGTCGGCCTTGGTTTCACCTTCGCTGCAGTCATTCGTGAAGAAATCATATCTAATTGATTATAATTTTTGCTATAATGTTTCAATTGATCCTGGTTCAAATCTCTAGAATAAAAATCAATTACATAATAATTTATTAATTAATCAGGAATACTAACACGTTCAGGTTAAACATATCATTGACTATCATTCCTAAACTAAATATATCTGATTTTGGATAATATTTTCCTTTAGATGCTTCAGGTGCTTGATATCCATGAGTTCCTGCACCTATTGTTCGTGTAATAGTAACAGGATCCTTTTTAATTGAAATTCCAAAATCACATATTTTACAGAATATTCCATTTTCGCCCGTCTCTGAGACCAAAACATTTGCCGGTTTGAGGTCTCTATGAATTATTGGCGGATCACTTGAATGTAAATAATGTAAACCTAATAACAATTCATTGATTATTTCACAAGAAATGAAATATTCAATTGCATTGAGCACTGGATTATCTCTATGTTGTTCGAAGAATGTTCCCTTTACATCAATAATATGTTTCAAATTGTACTTGTATAATTGCATTTGAATATAATAATTATTATTTTCATTCCAAGAGTGAATATATTTAACGCAATAATCGTTTTCAATATTTTTTAAAATTTCCAACTCTTTGTGTATTTTATCTAAAAATTGTTAAATAAATATAAAAATATAAATAATATTTAATGTTTTATACCATTATTTGTCACTCGTTTTACAGCGAAATAAACTGAAAAACATTTATCCAACACTTTATAGACTTCACCGAAACCTCCGTTTCCTATCTTCTCAATCACATTATAATCATCACACGATTTTAGTTTAATATCATTATGAATATTAATTTTCATTGTTGGATCTGTAGTCCCAATCCTCATAGTTACCAATGTAACATTATGTTTGTGAATATAATAATCCTCAATAGTTTTATAATCTGTTTTACGAATTGAATACGGATACGTAAAAGTATCCCGAACAAATTCATATATAATATCATTACTTTTGACACAAAATAACCAATTATAGCCTTCAATGGATTGAAATTTTGATTGACTGATATTTGAAATTTTTTTAAAAGTATTGTCTCCATTTCCGCAAAAATAAATAAATCCATCAGTTGTTAGGAAATATGTACTCGATACATAGCATCTTATATTCATCACATTTTTTAATTCAATTAATCTTGGTTTAGTAATAATTTTTAATTCAATATGATGACCAAGAATTGAAAAACTATTTTCACCCCAACTGTAAACTTCATCACTAGCTGTGATTACAAAGGATCTATCATGTAAACAATAAATTAATTTTATTTTAATATTATTGAAAAATTCAATTATCTTTGGCTTCAAAACATTGACTCTATTTCCACAACCAATTTGTCCAAACCTATTATCACCCCATCCATAGACCACACCATCCTTTGTAAGCGCCAAACAATGATAAGAAGCACAACTAATTTCAATTATATTTTTATCATTCAATTCACTGATCAGTTCTGCTTTCAAACATTCATTGACTTTGCTTCCATAACCTCTTCCTAATTGACCATCATCATTGTGACCCCATCCGTATATATAATGTCCTTGATTGAGAGCCAATACAAAATTAAGTCCAATAAAGAACTGTTTAATACGTTTGTCACACAATTCGGGTATAATTTTCGGTGAAATCACTTCAATATTATCTCCAAAACCAATTTTTCCACAATTATTATAACCCAAACCAAACACTCTATCATCACTTGTGATAAATAATATATTATTTTCATGAAAACAATGAATAAAAACAATATTTTGTCTGAAATAATATGAAATTCTTCTAGAAATGTATTTATTGTCCAAAATATTAGACATTATTTAAACAAATATTGAATTATTATAAAAACAATTATTCAATGATTTGATGACAAAATGGCATTAATTTTCTCAAACATTAAATAACAAACTGTTTATCAAATCACTTCATATTCTCTAACATTAATTGTTTTTAAACTCATATCTAAGTAAATGATAGATTAATAACACTTAACAAATAAGTCATAAAATGTCATCAAAATAAAAGGGAATAATGAAACCAATGGTGACATTAATTGACACAATTATAAATGTAAGATTTTAAATTTATTAGATTTATTCAAATTTAACTAGACGATATACACCAATAAAATTAGCATGATAATATATTTAAACTTAATCTAAATAAACAATTTCTATAATTTGTCCGGGTACTTTATTAAACAATATTTTTAATAAACTTAAATTTATTTAATTTTTATTTTATATACTCTTTTGTCGGATGTGATATTTTCGGTGTAATGATGGATTTAATTTAGAAGGAACTAGTTCACTTTTACACTGAGTATACGGCGTTACCTGATTTGATTGTATTTCAAATATATTTGGTTTTCCGGTTTTCTCCTTCAATACGTTGATGAAAAAATTGATTCTCTGTAAAATTGAATGTTAGTGACCAGATCATATTTAGAAATTGCCTTGTACAATTTACATAAATTTTTATTGAACAACTATAAAATGAATATCGCTTGAATTTGTTCAAGATAACATCACAATCTGGTCAAATTTCAGCGCTCACATCTAATCAATTTACACTCAAGGGCTGAATAATCAGAGGTGTGGGTACATTCATTAATAACATTGCCATAAACAGAATTATTAGCAATTGCACCGAAAACAATTAAATATAATTGAAACAAGGTAGATCAAATATAGATTGAACATTGTTAATAAACAAAAATAATATTTTGCAATTTTAATTAATAATGTTTAAGTAAAACACAACTATCTATTGTACAACAAAAATGTCAATTAAGATTAGAGAGTGAAAAGAGAGACAAATAAAAATAGATTATCATTAAATTCTTCATACAAATATTATATTACCAAGGTTCCAACAATATGTTGATAAATTTACCATTAATAATACTTGTTTAAATAAAAAACAAGTGCAACCACTGATTATGAGTCTGAATAAATGCACCAAGATTGCAATTAAGTGTTTTATTTATGTTAGAAATTATTTATTTCAAGAAAACATTTATTATTTATTATTTAAATTTTTAATTATTATTTATTTGTATTTAAATTCAATAAATAAAAAATGAAATAATTTTAATAATCTGGGTCATTGTATTTATCAATTAGAAATAAAGCTTATAAATTAAAACACTGAAAACTAATATTATGCTGCTATATATTAAACCAAAATCAATTTAAATGTGCAAGATTAATACAATTTCATTTATTAATATTTAATTTTAAATCTTAAATTGAATGCTTTATTGTTGAGGGTCTTTTTACTTTATTAATTGATTATGTTTAATGTCAAACTAATTATCTCTGTTTGTCGTACTAATTATTCACACACTCTTTTGTCGTAAATGTTTTCGCTGTAATAGTGGACTCAATTTGGAAGGACCTAGTACACTTTTACTCTGAGTAAGAGGCAATTTAGACTGAATTGCTTGCATTTCAAAGATGTTGGGTTTTCCTGTCTTTTTCTTTAATACGTTGATAAAGAATTTATTTTCTCCAGGATTAGATAAAAGTGACCAGACCATATCTTCAAACCCTTTTGTGAAATTTTCACAAATATTGATTGAACATTGATCAAATGAATTCAGCTTAAATTTGTTTAGGATCATTTAACAATCGGGTCTCATTTCATTATCCTCATTAATCATACTTAAAATTAGCTGTTTTAGATTTTTTTCATACGATTCTCTTGGATAAAATATAAGATCACCTTCCTCATCGTTGCTATATTTAATTGAATAAACATTTTATATTTTAAATAAATCTTAATTAATTAGATATTTAATAAACACACCAATAAAATATGTCCTTGGCAATAATACCCAAACTAAATATGTCACACTTCGCAGTAAGTGGATTATTTTTATAGCATTCCGGTGCCATATAAGCAGAGGTACCTTTTTGATTTTTATATGAGTAATCGCCATTCTGGGTAATTGCTATTCCAAAGTCACATATTTTAAGAAATGCCCCGTTCATTTCATAATCATTTGATAGTATATTTTCCGGTTTCAAGTCTCTATGTATAATAGAATTATCATGAAAATATTTCACACCTTCTAGTGTCTCCTTAAATATTTCACAATCAATGAAATATTTAAGTTCATTCAACCTTTCTCCTTTTATTGTCCCAAAAACTATAGATCGTTGTTCTAAAACATTCTTTAAATTACCTTGACACAACTCCATTTGTATATAGAATATTCCTTTCCTGTCACCAATCAAGTCATAAAATTGTAATATATTCGGATGATTTAATGTTTTCAAATTGTTGAAATCAGCTTCAAAAGAATCAATGTCAGTTTTACCTAATTTAAAGTTTGACATTTAAAGAGAATTTGTTAACCAGTTATTTCTGAAATAAAGTTCACCCACTTGAATCAATTCTTTTTAAAGCGTAAAACCTTTTATCTTTTTTAGATTTAGCCTTGTATATTTGTCCATTCCCTCCTTTTCCTATTCTTGCAAATTTACCACCAAATTCTTTAACACTTAAAAACTCGATAATCTCTGATTTCAACTTCAGTGTGATTTGACGACTTATGTCCAAGATTATTATTGGTATTATTTTGAGGATCACAACATTCACTTTCATCACTTAGTACAGTGATTTCATCAAGAGTATTCAAATTCTCTGCCAATGTATGTGTTCTAGTGATTGGTTGCTGATTTTCAATGCCAGTGATAATAGGAGTGATACTTCTTCTAATGTGTTTTTTATTAGTATAATCTTAAATAAAATAGATTAAGTATATTGGTGTATTAATACCACCGTCAAACTATATTTAAAAATATTAATGCTTACTATTTCTTCTAGTTGAATAAATGGTGTCCATGATAATGCAGTGTTATTAACAAAAATGTAGACTCCCTCAAATAAACAACAATTATTAAATTGAATAAGGTAAATTATATTTATATTTAGCTTACTTGCAATCCATTAAAAACTATAAATACATATGAAATTACAATTGGATATGCACTTAATCGTTGCATATATGCCAAAAATAAGACCCATGATAAACCAGAATTTAACAACAATATAATAATTCCATTTAAACATTTAAAATCACGTTTCTCCCTTGTTTCTTTAAATGAATACAATTTCCAAATAATGGAGGCAATAAACACAATGTTTATTAATATCATTATGAAGATTGGACCTGATAAAATAACATATATTGTCATAAGTTATATTAATTGTTTATTATACCAATTATCAAGATAATATGATAAGGATGCTTTGGGGATGATATCCAACAACTATCAAGTGATAATATCAATTTTAATTATTAATATTCAACAAGATTAATTCTCACAAATAATCGGAGCCAACTAGAGCATGCTGAAATGTGTCTGTATTTTCAGTACCATACCAGATCGCACCTAGTCCAAATATAATTATGGCTAATGGACCACCATAAGCAAACAGAAAATATAATGCTATGTGCCTATTGTTCATTTTCCATCTTCTATCCTTTGTCATCTGTCCACATTTTTCATATTCAATTATTGTCATCTTGTTCATGTGAATAATTTGCAATACCATCCAAACAAATGACGAAAGCAATGTGAATAATAGTGTGGCGGATATTACTTCACACAAAACCTAGATTAGTATTTTAATTAATAACAATTGAATCTAGATTCTGATAGGTCTTGATAAATTTACTGACCTTGTTCTTAGTTTGATCCATTCCAACAATTATAATAACATTTGTTATCAACAAACAAATGCATAGATTTAAAACGATAAAATTTCTTATAGCAATAATTTCCCTTGTTAAATCTTCTCTTTGCTGTCTAAAGGACCTGGTACTATCAATACTGTTTGAGTTTTTAATTGATAGACGTCGTATTTTTTTAGAATTTTTAATAATCAATTGTTTAATGAATTTTAAAATCGACCAAGTAAATATTATTGTTAATAATTCGCCAATCACTGATAAAATACAACAAACATTGGTAACAATACTTTTTGCATACTGGTTAGTTTCTCTTCCAGAAATGTCCATGAGTGCAGCAAAGTTTGTTAAATGATTACATTTACAATAAGTATTCAAACGATCAGAATCATAAAATAATAAACTAAATCCTTCTGATGACCATATATTTTGTTTAAAATTCCAAAATGAACATTTAACTTCATCCCCCAATTGTAGTAGCTCATGGTGATTTAATCTAGAATTAATAAATTTACTATTTATTTTTGATTAGACATAAATATTACTTACTTTATTTTAGTATCATAATCAACAAATTGAAATGTCTTATTATCATTTGCAATTGAAAGTGAAATTAAATCACTATTTATCTTTCTATTTTCTGATAACCCAGTTGTTAAATAATTACCAAGGGTATTTATTAAACTGGCAATTGTCAAATTTTCAAGTGTTTCATTGTGTTTCATAGTAATTGATGATGAATTGTATTCAAATGTTATATCAGTGTTATTAAAATAAACCATTTGTTTTATATATTTGCTTGTATATTCAATTGTAATGTTGGATCTGTCAAGATTTTTATTAGATGTGTAACCTATCTCATTTATTAGACTCAAAAGATTTGAAGCAATTTTATTTGTTTGACTATCCTGGCCATCTTTCCATGCTTTAGATTGATCAATTATATTGCTAAATCCATTCACAAACTTTGTCGATAGATTAACAGAAGAGTCATGATCAAATTCTTGAGAATTTAAATAAATATTCAATTTATTAAAGACTTTTAATGAACTTTCGAGTCCATCGCTTGTTTTCAGTCCTGTGTCATGAGAAGTAAAACTCGTGATGTTATCAAGAACATTTGTCACATCATTAATATTTTCAATATTTCTCTCCAACAATTCATTTAACCAACAATCCTCTTGTGATGGTCCATCATTATCAAATTTACCAATGGATAAACATTTCCATTTAATTCATCCACTTCCACCAGGACAAGGTATCTCAGAATATTTGCCTGATGAGACAACAGGCCATTCTGTTACGTTGTATTTACCATTGTATTCACCATTCACATTACATTTAGCTACATCAGGACCTAAAATTAAATAAAATGTTGTGTAAAACTATTAGTGATATTATTAATAAATAATAACAAGGAAAGATAAAATGAGAAAGACTTTTAAACTACTTAATTTTTATATCACCCTCAATATTATTCATTAGACAGGGTATATCCTAACAGATATATTGTTAGCAATTCTCGTGAATGCAAAACTTTTGACTATTAATGAAAAAATTGTTATAAAGTCACACAAAGATTATTGAGATTAACACCAACATTGCATAATCAGCTTTAATTATATCTGGGTTAATTAGTTAATCAGGGTTAAATTAATAATTCATTCTTATGAACAAATTTGTTTGTATGATTTATTAAATATTTTGATCCCTGTTACATTACTTATTGTGAAATGTATCACGCTGAATTTTAATAAATAAAATAACTCCACTTTATATATTCTCCTTGCTCTCATTAGTACACAACAGAGATATCTCATTATAATTTCTACATAACCAACCTGGTGTTATCGGTAGAGTAGTAGTTGTCGTCGTTGTTGTTATGGGTTTTATCGGTGGAGTAGTAGCTGTCGTTGTTGTTATTATGGGGTTTATCAGTGTAGTCGGAATAGAAGGTGTTTTTGTTGTTGCCGTTGTAGTAGTTGTTGTTATCTGTTTAATTAATGTTGTCGGTAAAGAGTATCTTGATAAGTCATTCCAATCAAAATTCCACATTCTCTGTCCATTAATACAATTTACGTCTACTAATTGTGTTTTATAATGGTCACGATTTGATAATAACCAATCAAATCTTTCTTTGTTTTTATAATCACAATCTATATTATTATTATCAAAATACAATCTATTCTTATTATTTGCAGATAAAAATGGTTTAAATAGTTTTTCTTCTAGAAATTTAAAATCGTTATCTTCTGCAAGTACAAATTAACATTCAATTAATTCTATTGTCATTATCACGTTGTTAATATATTTACCTAGATGTAACAAAACCGTTCTGCCTTTATATATATTAAATGCTCCTTCACCAATTGATGCATCATTTAAATTAGCTCCCACAAAATGGATTTCTATTAAATCTTTTGTATTAACTGGATCGAGTTCAAAATTAATAAATGCTGCACTTACAATTGATTTGATAGTAATTTCAGTAATATTGATAAACAAGGTGTTTTTACTAAATGCTTTCTTGCCAATACGTTTTATTATATAATTACCAATATACTCAACTCTTTCAATGGATGTTTTATAAAAGGCTTCATCAGGTATATCATGTTCAAGACCATCTGCTAAATTTAGCGTTAGTGTCATTAGTCTAGTAATATATGAAAATGCTTTATATAAATCATAATCACTATTTGGATAATTAACCAATTTTAATTTATTATCTCCAAATGACCAATTAAGAGTATTAATATTACCACGATTATTTATAAAAGCGCGAATATGAATCTTTTCTAAATTATATGCTGAAAATAGGACGTTGTCTAAACGCCAATTTCCAAATGTATTCTCTTGTAATTCACCATTTAACACAGGTGATGCCCATACTAGAGATTTATATTCCAGTTTATTTTCTATGCCATCTGTGTGCTCGATCCGTTCAAATATTTAAGAAATATTCAAGACACTCTTAGAATTACAATTTAAGTAAAAATAATCACTTGAATGTGAACACACATTTACTATATTATCATATTCATCAACATCATTATTATCATCAACGTGAATATTGTCAACTGTACCAGGTACAATAGTAATTAATAAGAACAATATTAATTTAAAGAATTTTAACATGTTTAAAATAAAATAGATATATGATCATTCTTGTTTTACACTTACAATTAACCTCTTCTCTTACAATGTCTATTCTTACAATTAAACTATTGTAAACAGAATTGAAATGAATAATGATAAGATAATTAATATTGTCTACACCTGGAGCTTTAAACACTGATCTATAGAGCTCAATGCCTGTTGATTTACTTCTGATCGCTCATAGCTAACGTCTTGTGCGCTGTGAAGCGGTTGTAGATGTCACTGTGCTTTTGAAGTGATAGGTCTAGACTTAATCACAAACAGACTTTTAATGATTTCATTAAAGATATATAGATTAATCCAGGGATAGATATATTTAATAAAATTTATATAATAATTAATAATAAAATTTGATTTTTGAATTATAAATCACAAGTGCTAATAATCATTGACAATCAGCAAATTAAAGAATCGAGATTATATTATTTATTTAGTATATTATAATCGACAAACAAACGTTATAAGGTTTATCACCAAACGTAACTATTTGTTTTGCATTGTGGAAATAGTTAATTTTAGTCTAGTTTCAAAAAATGTGCAATATTTTATTTTTCTTTATCAAGCAATTTAAATTAAGAAGCCAATTTTACGCACACTAATACAAATAAGAAAGGCCATGTTTGTTTAATTTGTTTATTTATTTTGTTTATATGATTTGTTTTATAATTATAATAAAAAATGGAGATGACAAATTAGTAATCCACATAGTTCATTTAAATATCATTTTAAAATAGAGCAAGAATCTTATTGTTTTAATTTAAGCACATTTATTATTATTATTTAGAATTTTAACATTCAAATCGTACAGCATTTCCATTAGAAAGATGTGACATCTGCTTAGACTCTCAACAACTAATTCACTCTGTTGAAACACTTATTATCTAATTGATATAACTTTATATAATCTAATTGATAAATCTAGTTGATATTCAATTTATAATCTGGTATATCAGATTAAATCTGTATTAACATTACATATTTAACAATAAATTTTAAAACAACTTATTAATGAATGAACTTGAACATTATTATTTGAATAATATTTTCTTCTTAATATTTTGTTCTTTAAAGTTAAACATTTTATGAAATATAATATTTTCATCATCAGTTTGAAGAAAGTTAATAATTGACAAAGTTCCTTCATCATCAATAAAATCACTCTGCAGTGACCATTCCCTTGACATATCCAATATATCCACAGCTGAGGGCCGGTTAGTAAACAATTTCTCTGTCATTTTAGAAATAACTGATTGTAAGCACTTATATTGTTTGGCGAAATACGTCATTTGTCGTTCATTCAAATTTATTCTAGGAGAAAATAATAAAATATATATGATTAGTTATTTATTCTTATATAAATTAAAACCCAACTCATGAATGTAAAATAATTCCATTGATATTAATCCCAGATTATATATATCTGTTCCTGGGTAATACTTTCCTCTGTATACTTCATCCGCTTGATAGCCCCAAGTTCCTCTATCTTTGGTACGAGTACTATCTGTGATTGCTGATTTTTCTATTGAAATACCAAAATCACATATTTTACAGAATATTCCGTTTTCAGGCATTTCGGAGACCAAAACATTCTCGGGTTTGAAGTCTCTATGAATTATTTGCGGGTCTCTTGTATGTAAATAATTTAACCCTGCTAACAATTCTTTTAATATTTCACATGAAATAAAATAATCAATTGCATTCATTATGGGATTATCTCTGTAGTGTTTAAAAATATTTTCCTTTCATTTGAATAATATTTCTTAAATTATACTTGTATAATTTCATTTGAATGTAATAACTGTCTGATTCAATCCAAGAGTTAATATAATTAACTATATAATTAGACTTGATACTTTCCATTATTTGTAATTCTTTGTTTATATCAATAGTCTCTAAATTGAAAATAATATTAATTATATTATCAATAATTTAAATTTTGTGATTTCTCCATTATATGTGCTTTTTGAATAATTTTTACTGCAAATTCAACATGATAATATTCGCACAACACTTTATAAACTTCACCTAAACCACAAGTACTTATCTTCTCAGTCACTCTATAATCTTTAAACGATCTAAGTTTAATAGGATTAGTAATATTAGTTTTGATTATTGCTCCTGTAGTCTCAATCCTTATAATTATTAATGTAATTTTAAGTTTGTCAAGATAATAATCCTCAATTGTTTTATAATCTGTTTCACAAATAGTACTCTTAACAAATTCATATATAATATCATTACGTTTGACACAAATTAATTCATCATAGTCTTCAATGGATTGATATTTTGATTTATTTGAAATTTGTTGAATAGATTTGTTTCCGTTTCCATAACAATAAATAAATTCATCGTTTGTTAGATAATAAGTTAATAATTTACTGCATCTTATTTTCATTACATTTTTTAACTCAATTAATCTAGGTCTAATAATGTCTATATTTGAACCAACAATTAAACGACTAAGAATAAATATTTTATTACGACCCCAAATGTAAACTTCATCATAAGTTGTGATAACAAATGAACGATTATTTGAACAATAAATTGATTTTATTTCAATATTATTGAAAAATTCAATAATCTTTGGCTTCAAAACATTATCTCTATTTTCACAACCAATTTGTCTAAAATTATTACCACCCCATCCATAGACCACACC
>JAQGAT010001712.1:0-11952 GCA_034687845.1 Pantelozetes paolii
ATTTGCATAAAAAATTATGTCATAATAAGATACAAACATTATTTCATGTCTTATACAGAGATCTCATTAACTATTAAATGAATGTTAAGATCTTTATTATATTAATTCTGAATGAATCCCAAAATAGATCAAAAAAAAAGGTTTGAAAGTTCAATAAAAACATTTTTCATAATCACCTGAACTTAACATTTATTTTTGATTTTCATATTTTAATTATTTCTTTGATTTATTTTTATACCAATTCAAACACTTATTAAATAACAATTGAGTGAATAACGTTATATTGAAGGAATTAAGTAGACTTACATTTAAAATATTCCTGGTTCCTATATTGAAATGCACCGTTACTGCACTGGCAGTCTTATTTTATAACGTATAATATTTTCAATTCCCTTCCCATCTCACTCATGAATCATGACATTCCGTGAAATCAAAGTGAAACCCAAATCAATAACAGAAAAGAAATATTTCATAATTTAAAAAATATTTAAATCTTTTGAACAAAAATCACACAAATCATGATATATTGAGTGAATATTACATTTGGTTTTAATTTGATTTTTTTTTGATATATAATATAAATGGCTATAAATTATAATAAATCAAAGGAAAACGAAAAAAGACATTGAATTTCACAAAATTTTTAAAAAAGATATGAAAAATCATAAAAAATGGCAAAAATCGTAAAATTATTTTCATTTTTTACAATTCATCCAAAATTTATTGAACGATAAAATGTCAACATTTTGTGCATTCAGTCAACAAATTTTGATGAATAAGAAAAAAAGTAAGATATGTTTCAAGAACTCTAAGTCAGGGATGACCAAGAGCATATAAAAATATATCACCCGATTCACTGGGAAAATGTGTTTTTTGTCTTAAATTCCTCTAAGGGTTAGGTAATCAATCTTCCGATTCCAGCAAATGTGAACCAACCCTTCACTATTCATCAATATTGAAAGTACTGGCACTCAAAGCTCTTTTGGACGCACTGTTAGTCTTGAGAGAACGAAGAAACTCTGAAAAATAGTTAAAACATTCAGTCTTTACATAAATTTCTTACTTTTCATAAGAAATTGAAGTCTTATTCAACAAAATATAAAAATTTTTATTTATATTAAAAATTAATATTTTATTACATTTTTATAGAAAATTTTGTTTAAAAATATGAAAATTGAGTTCAAATTTGATTGAAATAGAAAATTGACATAAAATAACACAAAAACAAAATTAGTTTTCGTTAATTGTTTGAACAATATTTCAATTCCCTATTAAAACGGCGTTTATATGTATAGAGAGAGCCCTTCAGACAAATGAGAGTTTATTTCAAACTAAGTATTGAATTTTTGCATCAAATAATTTGGCGTAATATTGGCGACACATCTCAAGATTGATTGAGCACTGGTATGTGTTACAGTCATTGAGCCATTAAAGCAAACTAAACGTAATTACAATGATTTGTTGGCTTTGCATCGAAATATATAATTTGTTTGGTTTTAACCAAAAGTTATATAAAAATACATCACTTTTCCATTAAAACCAAGTTTTCTTAATCTACAGAAGAATTCACTCCTTTTTCAAATTAAATACAAAATCAATCCATAAATACATTTTTCAAACATTTCTTCGTTTGGGAAACAAAATTTGAAAATAATTTTAATTCCAATGAATTTAAAGAAAATATTTTCAATAAATACTAAAATATTTGAAATAAAAATGTTTTGAGCACTCAATGTAAAACACAATTCAATAAACAGTGATAACGGATATAATAGATATAACAGACATAACATTAAACACAAGACATATAAACCATTAAAAAGTTTTATTTCTAAAATTGCTTTTATTTTAATATAAATCACAAATCAATGAAAATATTTAGAAATTATTACTTATTTTATAAAAACTCTATAAATGTTTGAAAAATTCATTTTATTTTTAGCAAACTTTTCGCACATTTTCCCACTTTTTCGCAATCATTTGAATATTTTTTAATTAACGCCAAAACCTCTTCACTTTTCAAGAGAGAGCTAATCGTAGAGTCATTGTCGGCCAGAGTTCCCAAAGTGACCAGAAGTCTAAACAGAGCCTCGGGTTCAGTCGTTTTGTTCAAATGGTTGACAACAGTAGCAAAACATTCAAACTTAAGTTCAGGGTTGGATTCCTGGGTGCAATAACTCACAGAAAAATTCAGGAAAACTGTAGACAAAGCTATGGAAGCGTTCTTATTAGTGGACACACACTTAGAAAGTGCTTTAAATATGATTGAACTGTGAGTTATAGCCAACTGTTCCCCAACTGGATGTGCAAACATATTAGACAGAGCTCTAAACGCAACGATTTGGTTGGGAGTGGAGTTATGGTCTGTTCCGCACACAAGCAAAGTGTCTATAAGTCTAATCGAGTCCTTACTCGCACACAACTCCTCATTGATTTGTGGCAACAGAAGACTCACTCGAATCAAATCCATTGCCGGAAAGATATGGTCTTTAAGTAAACAAACGATTAGTTATTAATTCATTTCAATAAACAATAAATGCATTACTTTTTGGCCACGAAATCAATAGCCGAAGAAGTCTTATCTGTTCCGGTTGTACCTTAAGTGACAAATCCGATAGCAATAACAGCATTTGTATGTCTTTTGGTTCGAGTCGCAGGTCAGGCGGTATTTGTGCACTAAATTCCTTCAATTTCTTAGCAATGCCTTCAATATTCACGGATTCAAACTTCAAATGAGTTTTTTGTGGGAAATAAGAGTCCAAATGGTTTTGAATGTCATTCGAAGTGTCCATCGGTTGAGACGAATAACTGGAACCGCCTGTAAAGGGGTCACAATTCTGACCTCCAGTGCTCTCTATTTGCATTCCCGCAGAGTTTTTAGTAATAAAGTTCGCGATTTGGTCTAAATATAGTTGACTTAAGTTGTTGTCGTCAATGAACTTCTGGGCCGTCATCCACGGGCTGTCGGTTATATTGTACGGCAGTTTAAGCGGAGGCTTCCCTTCTTCGATGTCCACTGAAAAGACATAATCGTATTCCTGTTCAACAAATTATAAACAAGTAATGAATGAAAATAGAGTTAAAACACTAAATATATCCAAACCTACCTTTCCCTCATACATCTCCCTTTGTGTCGGGTCCTTTGTAGCACCGGCAGCTCCAACAACATCACCAATTTTGATCCATTGGTTCTTCGCTGCGTCCCAGTTATGCACTGAAACATTACTGCCCTCCTTAACCATCTTTGTCTGTCCGTCCCGTTTGCCGGGAATTAGCAGTACATCAGGTGTCGGTAAGTCTTGAACTTTGATCTCTCCGATGTCACTCATAGGAACTGTTGATTTTGCTAACTCTTCCTCCAAAGCCTTTTGCTCTTCAGGTTTAGCGACTAATGAGTCATCGTTTGTATAGATATATACCTTTCCCGTAGAAGTGCCGATCACTATATCATTGTTGGAAAGAGTGGCCAAAGACCATAGAGTAGTGGCCGGAAGTCTTATCGTCTGTTTTTGATTGGTGTCATCATTAGACCAAATCCTAACAGTTCTGTCTTCACTACAGGTGCCGAACGACTGACCAATAATTATATTAGAAACCGAATAAATATAGTTCTCGTGTCCATAAAACTCTTTAATGGGTTCTCCCTTTATATCCCATTCCCGAATCGATGCGTCGTTAGAACAGGAGAGGAAACGGGTGTCGGATATGACAGCAATCCCTCGAATACAGTCTGTGTGTCCTTTGAATGTCATAACGCACTCAACAGTTGTGTTTAATTTCCAAAGTTTTAAAGTCTTATCCGCGGATCCAGTAATCACGTGATCGCCGATGAAAGCTGTGGCCCAAACGGCGCCCTCGTGTCCGACCAAAACTCCTTTACACACTTTATCACTCCATACCCGACACGTCTGATCCCACGAACCGCTGGCTATCAGTGCTTTGCCATTATCTGCACTCAAAGCACAAACTTTTGAGAGAAATATGAAATCAATAGAAATGTAATAAAAACCAAAAGTGAAGTGAAATACCGGTTCCCGAGTGGTCCTGGAGTTTGTATATATACTCAGAGTTGTGTAGAGAATAGCAATAAATCATTGAATCATTACTTCCGACGAAAACCAGTGTTTGGTTAACAGTATTGAGACAACAGATGCTTGAGATGTAGTTCTCGGCGCCGATGAAGTTCTGGACCTCTTTGAAGACATTGTCCTTTCTGTCAATACAAGACATTATCGGAGAGGGATATAATAAGAGCTAACCTATTAAGATCCAGATCAATTTTAAATTACAATAACTCTGTAATTAATCTAGCTAAATAAATAAATTTAATCTTAAAATGACCCCCAATTACTGCCCTCTAATATAAAACCATAAAAAGTAGCCATAATTTTCCCGCAAAAACACAATCAGTGCTTAATTGCGCACAAGTGCTGTGGCAACACATTTGGCTCTTAATTCAGGGTAAGTTTGAAATCAAATTTAAACTAAATTAACAAATATTTTAATAATTTTTTTATTTTAAACTATAGATTACTTACCGGAGAAGAGATTGTGAAGAGGAAAGGGATAGACACACAACAGGTATGGATATAATTAAAAACAATTACAAAAAAGTCAATTGTTTTTATTAAGATCCAAAGGAATGGTATGTTATTTAAGGCATAAAAAACGTAAAAAATAAAATTTAATAAAATTTCATAAAATTTAATAAAATTTAATAAAATTCATTAAAATTTATTAAAATTTATTAAAATTTATTAAAATTTATTAAAATTTATTAAAATTTATTAAAATTTATTAAAAATTATTAAAAATTATTAAAAATTATTAAAAATTATTAAAAATTATTAAAAATTATTAAAAAATAATAAAAAATAATAATAATTAATAAAATTAAATAAAAGTTATTATTAAGACAAAATTAATGTAAAATTAATGTAAAAATAATTTAAATCGAATTTTTTAGAGTTATTCGACTTAAAACAATTTATGTCGAATATTTGACACTTTTATCTAATATATCGATTCAATAGATAATTTCCCTCTCATTGGGATCCCATAATTTATTTATCTACAATTTATGTATTTTTCAAATTATTTCGCCAATCTGCCCTTTTAAAGGCCACCACATATTGTAAAAGCAGTTTTAAATCATGTTTTAAATTGATTTTATTGTTTGTTGGCATTTTTGTTGAATTTTGCATTAGTGGTATTATTTTGTAATTTTTATTGCATTTTTTTCTGAGTGTATTTTGTTGAACTTTGTTTTTTGATAAGCTTCTATATTTTATATATTTTTTTAAATTCTCTTTTCAGTTTATATTTCTTCCTATACAAATACATAATGAATTCCCTCCCAACTTCAACAATATTAAATTTTTATACACTCAGAAAAAATTAATTTTAAATTGATTATTATGAAATCTTTAAAAATATTTGATTCTGTATTGGTTTTATTAATAAATCAAATATAATTTATTAAATCAAATTTGATTTAAAATTCAAATTTTAATATAAAATTAAACTAAAATTAAAATAATTCGCTTAATTTATAAATAATCTGTTATTTTCATTTAGTTTAATATAACTTATTTTTAATCTAATCATAAATTAAAAAATGTACAATTGTGTATTTGAGATTCAAATATATAAATATTTAGATTTACTAATTGATAATTACGATTTATAAATACCAAAAGATTTCATTATTTAATCATAATTATACAAACAGATTAAATTTAAATTATTAAATTAACTTATATGATTAATTGTAAATTGAATTGTAATATTTAATGTTTTATTTTTCTGAGTGTATAAATCTGTTCCTTACATCTTAAATTCCCTCCTAATTTGAACTCTTTGAATTTAAGATACAAGGTTTATCAGTATTAATATTTTTAATTTCAGATTTAGGCGGGGTGTGAGGGAAAGGGAGACGTAATTGCTTTTCATTTTCAATACCATATGATTTGGCTCCTATTTGGGTCTGGATCTTAATAGGTTTCAGTACGATATATAAGATATTATTTACAATCAATTAATGTCTTGAAAACACTTACTCTGAGGACTGGTATGCTTTGCAGGTCTTGTCTCGAGAACCGGTAACAAACCCTCCGTTAGGGAGAGCACAGACACACCGGATGTCTGAGGCATGGCTTTGAATACTAGTCCTTAAATTATAGTTTTTAAATGTGTTGTTGAGTGACATAACTGTTAAACCAATCGTCAGTTAATTGTAATTAAAATCAATTGAAAACAAAAGTCTCAACAAATTGTTAGTCATTTAGAGTACAGTAAGAAATGAGTGAATAGTTTGCCAACAGTTTAGTCACTAATCAATGCATTGTTCGTCAGAATCACTGTATTATTGCAATGAATGGCATAAAAAGGGGCTTAAAATCAATTACGTTATTGAATACAAAATACCCCTTAAATGCAATCAATTTATTATTATTTCATAATGTTTTCAATCTTTTAAACATTAATTTAAATAATAATTTGTATATAAAGTAAATAATTACTAAATTATAACTAAACTTGTTTATATTAATTGCAATTTACAGACTAATCTTGGTATTACTAAAACAGGGGGTCAAGTGATTGTGCAAAAACATGATTTGACGACAGAGTCTCCCCCTTTGGATGACTTATTGTTGTTATCATTGAAAGTGTTTTTGTTTTGTTTACCATTAGATCGGATCCAAAGATATGTCATCTGAAGTACGAAAACCTTCGGCTTTGGTCTCATTGACGGCCACTTATTCGGACTCCGAGTCTGACAATGAATTGGACAACAAATGGACGAAAAGTAGTGAAGAAGTGATTCAAACAATTGACCGCAAACTGAAGGATCGGATCAGAGATTTGACCGAAAATCTGACCGAAAGTCGGACTAATTCGCCGACAAATGTGTTTCAGTCCATCGAATCGTTGGACAAAAGCAAAGAATCAATGAATGAAACGATGGATGACTTGAATGACTCTTCGGAGACAGAGATCCGACCAAAGAGTCCCATCTCCTATCATAAGTCACTTTTCGGCAAAACTGGTGACCAAATAGTGATCCCTTCAGAGCCGTCGGAGATGTGTTCGCAATCACTTCAGGAGAAGATCAAGAAATTACACGAAAAGATGAAAAGCGGTTATAATATGAACGCTATTATACAAAAGCGGAAAGACTTCCGAAACCCAAGTATTTATGAGAAACTCATTACTTATTGTAATATCGATGAAATGGCCACTAATTACCCGAAAGACATATATGACCCGCACTTATGGACTGAGAAGTCATTCTATGAAGAGTTGGCTAAACGACAGAAGGAAGACATGGAAAGGAGGGAACGGGAGAAGAAGGACAGGACTAAAGTTGATTTCATGACCGGCACTAAAAAAGTGCAAAACAGTGACGGAAATGAATCGATGAAGAAGAAGAGTAAATGGGATTTACCCCTTAATAACCATTTGCCCCTTAATACCAATCAGATCTCTAGTGCCCCACAAATAAGTTTAATGAGACCACAGATTGTAATCCCAGTGACTGTGGCCTCGGGTACTAAACCGACGGTAATCTCTGCCTTCGGAACGATTGGAAAGAAATCCAAATAATTGTCAAATGTTTTCATTATTTTCTAATTTCTGTTAAAATTAATGACATTTTTGTAAATATTTTTGAGAAATCAAAACAATAACACATTTATTAGTGTTTTATTTTATATTTTGATCTTTAAGGGGGAATTTCTCTTAAATTAAGGGGGATTTTCATTGAATTATTCCTAATAAATATTTTGAGCCAAAGATTCAATAATTTGATTATATTTTCATAAATTAATAATTTATTAATAATTGACTGAAAACTCAATAAATAATTGAAATTTAATTAAATTTTAAACTTTTCTCTAAAAATATGTTTAAAAAACAAAAATAAATAAAAAATTATTAAAAATATTAAAAAATAATAACTTTTTGTAACTTTTTATAAGAAATTCATTTGATTTGCGAATTAGTGTTGAAAAGGCGTTAATATGTGTTCAATGTTAGCATTGATTGCATTGAAAGCAATGACAGAAACCCTGAAAAAGGGGAGGAATTGAACGACTCATCAATGAATGTCTGCTTTAGAGAGCAATAGAGAGACTCTATTAGACTATTAGAGAGCCATAACTCAGAACTCAGTGTTCAATGAATGATAGGTTTTATTATAATTGTTATCAATTGTCAACACATTATCTTCAAACCAATTGATCCAATGGTCGACAGACTCGGTACACACTTAACCATAGTTTCAACCAATGATATGCTAACCATTCCTCCGCAGTGAACAGTGAGGCCAACTCTCGGCGGATCCAAAACGTGGAGAACTGTTTCGGCATTTCCGGAGTGGTATTCAATTATCTCTTATCTTATATCAGATCTAATGTCAAATAAATTCAATATATTTTACATTTATTTCTTATTTTTAAACAATTTATTGAAAACTAATGATTTATTTATTGAAAGCCACTCTCAATCCCGGGTCGAGTACTCGTCGGCGAAGGTATGTTTGGATCAGTTTGTGGTCAAAACTTTTTAGTGATTAATGTCCTTAATGTTAGGAATACTGACGAAGAGCTGCCGAAAGAAGTTAAAGCCTCGACAGGTGTTCCTCTTCAGTGATATCTTAGTCTATGGCAGTATAATCATCAATAAGAAGAAGTATAACAGACAACACATCATTCCTCTGGAAAACGTGAAACTTGAGAACCAGTCGGACGACAACAGTAAGGGTTTGTTGTATTTTAGTTGTGTTTTAATTATCTGTTATCACTTCCAATGAGGACAGGCCTGAAGTACGGATGGCTTATAAGAACGCCGACGAAATCGTTTGCCGTTTACGCGGCGACGGCCACAGAAAAGGTTGAATGGATGGCACACATCAACAAATGTGTTGAAGAATTGATTAATAGAAGTAATCAATGGTTTTGTTGTTATTGTTGTGAATAAGACTAAATGTTGTTTAATTTGAAAGCTGGTAACCGCCCGGCCTCTGAGCACGCGGCTGTTTGGGTGCCCGACAACGCCAGCAATACTTGTATGCATTGCAGAGAATCTCGTTTTACTGTTCTTAACCGAAGGGTGAGTTCATTAAGGGGGGATTTTTTACTATTATTTACGACCTGTCCATCCATTAGCATCACTGCCGTAGTTGTGGAGACATAGTGTGCGGTCAGTGTTCAAAGAATAAGTTTTTAATTCCTAACCAGTCGTCAAAACCCGTGCGGGTCTGCAATGCCTGCTATGAAAAGTTGGGAAAATCCAGAACTTCTTTAAAAGAATATTCAAATGATTTGTCGGACGGAAACCAAAACGGAAACAAACAAATGGACAAAACAAACGTTACTTCCGTTAAGACGGTTCACATCAATGAGTCCTCAGAATCGGAAGACGAAGACGAGACCCGACAGAAGCGAACTGAAGATGACTTGACTCGAAGTCTTGAAGACCTGACTATTGATGAAAAAGTAATGAATCGATTGATTTATTTAAACCATACCTCCTGTTCCCTAAACTTGCAATCTTAGGGAATGGGAGTTGAAGTAGAGATCTATTGAATTGAAAACTAATGATTGATTTGTTTTATTTTAGCCAACATTTTACAGCACTATTACGGCGGGAGAAGAGAAACGTATCAGTGCTTAGAGGGGTAGAGAAAACCAATTACTTATTGTGAGATTTTAAGTGCTTTGAAAAGTGCCTTAACTTTGACTCGGAATCAGTTTATATATCAATTGAATGATAATTTGAGGCAAAAATCAAATGAACTTTTGTATGAAATCACATGAAAACCAAATCTTTTTCAATCGTTTTGTGTTTAAATGAAATTTATTTTTAATTTTTACTGATTTTCTAAAATATATTTATATTTCAAACAAAAATCAATTTTTATTTTAATCCCAAAAGAAATCTATTTTTTCTGAAAAACAAAACTATTTTTAAAATAAATATATTTTCAATCCTTTGAACAAATGTTTGGTTAATCTGAAGACAAATCCTAAGACTTATTGGACGGCTGTTTGAGTCTATATTTAGTCATATCTATGAAGTAGTCGTAGAAAGTGTTGGTATTGTGACTGTAATACTCGGGTGACCTATAGGTGCCGTCGTCTATCTGACCACTGGATGTTGCGGTCGGTGTCCCCACAGTCTCGGTCTTCGGCGATGTCTTGGACTGCTTTGCCGTGTCTTTAGTTTTGGGAATATTTTTATCTATTTTTAAACTGATTTTTAAAATCAAAACTAAAATTAAGTCTTATTTTGAAATACCTTTTGATTGCGAAGACATTTGACGAAAGACATAAACAATTGGTCTATAATTTGCTCGCATTTTATCAAATGATTGATTGATTTGAAACAAAATTAAAGCAAAACTGAAATCAAATCAATATTTTTATCATTTGTTTACACTTTTCAGTGATTCGTATAAAACATAACATTTTTATACTCTTTTCAAAACCCCTTAAAAACTGAAACAATATTTTTGCGAAATATATTCACAAATGAATTGATATTTCATTTGTTTTTATAAATAATTAATGTTTTGTTTGAAAATAATCTATAATTTTATTAAAACATTAAATCATTTCTCAATTTTATACATAATTTATAATTTGTTTAATAAAAACCATTAAAAATAAAATCAATGATTCATTGCGTCATTGAATAGGGGTTTGGATTTGTTTCCTCAAAATTATAGCCCAAACCCATCGTTATATCCGACAATACTGTCATGGATTAGATCCCTAAATCTATACTTGGACTATAATTGGTCTATACTTGGTCTATACTTGGTCATTTCAATATATTGACGATTACATACAATGATAAGCAAATGATTAGAAATTAATATAAAATTAAACAAACATTTACTGCAAAAGTATTTTTGTATGACTTTAAGCCATAATCTAATCATTAATTCATTTATTATTTAAATATTTATTAAATTTTTTGATAAAATATTTGAAAGATATTAATAATGTTTACATAAAATGTGTTTTCAATCGATTCAATGACATTTAAAACCTGTTATTCATGTGTTCACAGATTTAAAGCTGAGATAATCTAAGCATACAATTGAGGGAATGGTATAAATGGTTGGTTCAGGAATAATATAGGAATTGTACATGATCATTTATTTTATCAATCAGACGACAATGTTTGGTGGGTTTGGGTTGGGTTCGGGTCTTTGGGTCTGAGCCGTCGGTTGGACTACTGGTGTGTGGATACGACTCAATGACATCATTGTCTCAAATCTTGGAGACTATGAGTCGACTCAGAGTTTAGACGACTTTTGTTTGAAATATAAACAAAACATAAAATGTCTGAAGACTTGAATGAATTACAACCGAAACCAACGATCCTTTGGTTGTGTTGACCACAACTCGAGAGGAAACTCCAGGACATGACTGACTCGAGTGCACAATCGTTACCGAATCCGATGGAGAGAAGGGATGACTTGATGGACGAGTCGATGGTTGGCCAGACCTGCCATCCCTTACATCGATATCGATCGCGCACTTCATTCGGCAGACAGTTATCTAACGCTGAGATCAGTCGTCGCCGAAGAGACTCTCTTTCGGCACTCAATTACCACAACCTCTCGAGCAGTGGTTCTATTATTAATGTGGTCTCAGGTCTGTCGGCTCTAACCCTACCTTCCCTTCCATTGATAATAATATTGTTTAATGTATTTCACGTCAATTCAGGGGAGACTTCAAATTTGGTTCGCTTTAGGACTTCATTTATGGGACAATCGGCCCCTTCTTTGTCCACTTCAATGGTAAGGCTTTTCACTAAACATTTTTTAGGATTCAATGTCTTTTGAGCTTTTAATTGAGCCGATCATACCATTCCCATACCATTCCCATACCATTCCCATACCATTCCCATACCATTCCCATACCATTCCCATACCATTCC
>JAQGAT010001713.1:0-11937 GCA_034687845.1 Pantelozetes paolii
TATATCTGTTTGATATACCCCTGTCTTATGAATAATATTCAGGGTGATATACAAATAAAGACTACAAAATTACTCTGCCCTATTGAAAACCTTTGCCCTTGGGATATATTTTTCAAAATTTATTGTTTTTTATTTAACATTTCATTTATCACCAGGAGGTAAAACTGATTTAACCTTGGATAGAAATGACAAAACAAACAAAGATGGCCAATCAGGCAACCCGTTGTTATGTTAAGACATTCAAGTTCATTTCAAAGTTAAAAATTAAATTTCAATGAAAATTTATTTTCTTATTTAATCAATTAAAATATTAACCTTGGTTACAACCATCTTGAATAACATAGTTATAGATTTCTCATATCAGAGGAGATCTCATAATTGAAGAAAATCTTAATACAAGAAATAATTAGCAGCAATAGGGTCACCAAGATTATATTTCTTAACAAATTCATTTATATTAAACTTAATTCTGCCTTCACCTATGTCTTGTGCTTTTGTTTCTGAGTGCATCAACTTTCCAGACTGTTTATACACAAGAAATATATGTCTGTGTAGGCCTTGAAGCCTCCTTGATGGATCAGGACCAGTTCCAGCGCCCTTATAAGAGGCCAGACTCTCACCCCTCATGATCTCATTGCCCGGAATATTCATAAGCAACCAATGTTTAATAGATCTCACATCCTCTTGTGCATCAGGATCAATCATCATTAGTGTGTAAAACTGTCCCTCTTCAGTAAGCCAGCGGACAAACGGCTCATCCTTTACCTGAGATGCTGTCAATGTGTTACCCAATTTGACGGAAGCGGCGCTCGGATATTGAATCTTAAATATAAGACGAACTTGGTTAAATTATGAATTAATAAATATTAAAGTGAATATTACATCGATCTGTTGAGTGGGAAGGGTATTCACGACATCACTGATCGCTTCCATCGTTAATATTAAGACAACTATTAATCAAATGACGACTTATTTGCGATGAATATTGAGTTTTATGTGTTTAAGAGGGTCTCAAACGAAGCACTCTATGAGACAAATAATTTATTATTTAATAATAAACATCAAAATTACTCTCAAAGTAAAGGGATTATAGTTTTTGTGTCAAGCAATGAGGGAATGGGTGTTTGATCTTTGTAAAATCACTACCACTCCTCGAGTATTCATAAAAATCAAATATTTTTTGAATTCATTACAAAATATATAAAATATTTTTATACAAAAATATATGTATTTTTGAAACAACGGGTATTTTATTATACCAGGAATAAACATGCAATTATCACCAGGTCAAATATTTAGTGTGTTAATTGTGTTCACTAATCTCATTATCATAAAATATATTAAACATTATGATATATCTGTTGATAATACCCCAGGGTATTTTTATTCTCTTAAACGTTTAGAAATGATTTTAAACACTATTATTCGTAATCTGAGTCTCAATAACAATCTTATATTAGGTTCTGATTGATGAGATATATGTCAAAATTACTATTGAATATAAATGATCAGGATAAATTATCAAATAAAATTATAAAACACTAAAAACCTAAAACAATAGGACAAATAATTTTTAAATAATTTTGATATCAATTAAACTCAAAATTATTTTTATTTTTATTAAGAGTTTAATGCAAAATACAATTTGACATTGAATATACAGTTGACTATAATAAATGAGAAAGCATATTTTATAAATAAGTTATTTCAATATAAGTGTATTTTTGCCAATATATAAGAGAATTGGGTTTCAATACATAAGTGTTAATAGGATTTAGTGTTAATTAAATTCACCGAAACTTAAGAAAGTTATGTCCGTTTCGTATGATTTCAGTGGAAAGGTAGCCCTGATTACAGGCTCGAGCTCTGGCATCGGTGCGGCCACTGCTATATTGTTTGCTAAAACTAAATGATAAAATAAATTATCTTTTTATATACCAGAAATATCATCCAGGGGTATTTTTCATAATTATATAAATAGAAATGAGATATAAATTACTAAAGACTTAAATATTTTTGATTCAATTTTACACACAATCATAACTATAATCCATTGAATTAATGCACAAATTAAGAAATTATATCCAAAGGGTTTGGGCCTCAAAGACCAGAAAAACATTATCCATGACTTAAATACACTTATATTGAGCCATCTCAGTTAATATCATGATTAGTATAAGTTATGTTAATTTATTTACTTAGCGAACAGTTGTTAATATAAAACACAAAATAAAACTGTTTTTAAATTCAATTGATATTAAAATTATTAAAAAACAAGGGATGAGTGAATATTTATAATTTCAGTCTTCAGTAAAGGGAACTAGTATCGATGTCATATGATTTAACTACTAATTGATGAAAATATAATTTAAATTTTCAAAAAAAATCTAAATATTTTCAAAAATTTGAAAACCTAAAAATAAATATATATAATCCCAGGTTATACGCCAATTAATAATCTGCTCTTATCGGATAACCCTTAGGCAGTTCCCCCTGTCTTAATTTCTCTCTGTGCGCATACCTGTGCTCATTGAATGCGTATATACTGTTATTAATTTAGGGAAAGTAGGGGCTAATTTCAATAACTTTTTTGTGACCCTTTATAATCATTTTTCTATTAATATTGAGTCAAAGGTTTTACATTTATGAAAATTATTAACGATATATCTGTTTGATATACCCCTGTCTTATGAATAATATTCAGGGTGATATACAAATAAAGACTACAAAATTACTCTGCTCTTTTGCAAACCTCTGCCCTTGTACTAAGTTATAAGAGTACTTAAAAATGATTCTTGCAAACTATTTTTATCCCTGGTTATCTCTTACAGACAGTAAAATACTTTAACTCAATTTAATTTTAATCATAGTTTACAAGAGAATAAATTTAAGCATGGTATATCAAATTACGAATTAATATTAGGAAGCATTACATTTGGTTAAAATTGCGATCAAATGTGGTTTAGTTAATCCCTTTTGGAAATATGAGAACCCCTTACCACAGGTGACGCAAATCAATCAAATTTTGAAATTTGTAATTAAAATCACAATTATTTTCAGCGATTTTAATAAATTTATTTCATTTCTGTCGAAACACTAAATGTTTTAATAAGTCATTGTTTTTCAATTCATTGTTGAAGTTTCTAAAATGATCTGGTTCAGTTTGGTCGCTATTTGCTGCTTATTTATCTTTCAGGGTAATGTCTTTTATATTTTATCATAATTAAGGTGAAAATGTCTCACTTTGTCTGTAATTTATATCTTCTTTTGTTGTGTATGTACTCATAATTGTGTGTAAATTTTGATCACAATTTGTGTGAGTGTTTATATTTTACGCCTTTAATTACCAATGTCATTTGGTAATGTGAATTAAAGGAGCAAGATATAAAATTTCACACAAATTCCGATCAATATTACAAACTTGTTGTACATTTAGATTTACACAACAGAGATTTGAATAAATAAAATTATAACCAAGCTGCTTTTTGAAATTATATTATTGATCAAAATAAATACATTTCAGAAATCACATTAATCAAGAGCAGTGAAGACAATGATAAGCTGGATCGTTTATTGGCGATACAATTTTGTCATGGAATGGAAGTCAATGTCTTGGGTTTACTGATGAAGTCGTTTGAGGCGACGGCCTATTGTCGACAGTGAGTGCATTTAATACACATATTTGTGATCACAGTTTTCTTTCATCCCATTGTGTTAATAGATCTGATGCGGGCCAACAGTTTAAAGTGCTCGTGGACAAGTTTGCCAGTGATTTGAGAAGCGAGACTCTCAAGAAAGTATTGAAAGATGAGAAAATCACTGCCAGTCTAGGCATGTCCTGCAGACAGATACATGATCCACGATGGACTAGTCCACCCCAAGGGTTGCCACTGGCATTTATTAATCTTGCTAATGTTTTGAAGATTGTGAGAGATAAATTTATCAATGTAATGCGTGCTGCTGTAGCTGTACCTAAGGATCCATCGATTACAGCTGAAGATGTGTTGTGGTGGGTGCAATATATTTAATAGTTTTAATTGTTCATATAGTGTGTACCTCTAGAAAATGGAGCAGGGTTTAGGAAATTTACTTTACTGTTAAGATATTCCATAATCTTATTCACATAAGTTTTCGGTAATAATAAGACAAAGCGTTTTGTTTACCGAAAACTTATGTGAATTTGTGTTTAATTGTCGTTAATATCAAACCCGAGCTATGATTTCATAATTATATAACATTTTAGTGGTTCACCTGATCGTGAAAAAACCCTTTGTCATACCCAGAGTAGAAGCTAATGCTTATCAAAACTGTTCATAATTTGTACCTGCTCATTGTTAGGTAGAAGTGTTCATTATTTAAGGGATTATCCTATGTTTATCCTAATCAGTAATCTTCCAGTAGTTTTCATTAGCCTTAACAGTTCAGTGAAGTGAAATGCCCTGAACAAATTACTAATACAGTATTTATAATTGTAGCTGGTACAAAATGATGATTACGGAGATGATAAAAATATTAGATACACAAACAATAACTAAAGAACACGCGAGTCTAAAGTTGGTCAATGATTATAAGGAGTTTGAAGAAGGAATGCAGAAATATGACCTTCTACCTAAATCATTCTGCAAATGGAATAACCATGAGAATATACCTGTTGTCGATAATATTAAATTGCAATCAATAAATTTAATAATGTTTAAGGCATTAGACAATGTTTTGTCATAATTGAATGAATAAAACTGATTGAATCTTGCTGAATTGAATAAAATTATCTATTTGAATTGATCGAATATAATATAGTCATGCTCATTTTATATAAATAAATATATTCATATATAAATTATTGGAATATAGAATCGCTATGATATTTACTCATTAGACTATGTGCAAAGTTATCAAGGTCTCAATGCATTGTACTTTTTTTTATCTAACTGTACAATTCAAATGACCAAGATTGTTTTTCAAATCACTTTTTATCACTTCTTGAAATTTTTAATAAAAAAATCACTATAAACTTTCACTGATAACTCAATCAAGGCAAAAACACACATCAATGTTATCCTGGTACTAATCCTTAAATCAAAATAAACTTGTCTTATATTCACATAATTATTGTCTAATATATGCCATCGTTTACAGCACTCATGAGTATTATCTGCAGAAGTGGTTCAGTCATAAAGACTTTTAATATTCTTATGTTTATTACAGATATTCTCTAAGATTTCTCGTTTGCTCTCAACTCTGGGATCGATAATCAATTAGTAATACCAGAGATGTCTTACACTTCCTGACATCGGGTTATAATTTAGATTATAGTCCAGTCATAAAACAAATATTAAATCTGCTTCAGAGCATAACATTAATTCATTTAACCCCTTAATACCCCTTAATTGCCAGAGTTTTATCAACCGTTAGACAATATTATGGCAAATCAGACGTCATGTCTCAAAATTGAGTACATTTTGTATAATATTAGGCAAAAGGTCTTGTAATTTCTGATATCAATGGCATTGAAGTATATTTTTATTATTGTTTTCACAATTTATTATTAAAAATACTTATTATTAGTCACGTGTTTGAGTTGACTGTCAGTTTGCATCAACCGATGCCTTAATAACTGCCAATTTCTCTGACATTAGATCTAAATTTGTGAGAAAAATGTCATTTTCATGGCTTATGTGAAACATATTTCACTAAAACATTAGATTTTAATATCATTTCAGTAATCGATTAATACATTTAATGTTTTCAAAACTTTTCTCTTAAGACTTAAGTATTCAATGATTATCTTAAGTCTGACTTAAAAGTGAAATGTGATTATAGTTTGTATGAATTTGAATACTATTTTACATTTTTTCTCCTAAGAGTTCATATCTGATATGAAAACACATAACTAATGCAATAAAACATGAATTTTAATAACAGATATACAGAGTATACCTAAACGTATTGAGAATTGAGTGAAAATGTTTGAATATCTATGTCTTGGATGTCTTGGATGTGTTAAACAAACAAAATATTTGCACAAATGCTGTGATTCTCACAACAAATATCAGAAACTATACACACATTCTGTCTATTGTTTTAAATAAATTGTGAATTCCTTAACACAATGTCATATCAATAATAAAAATAAGAAATTTACAATTCTATAGTTTTATCGTCTGTTTACCATGGTAACATTAGCATTACTATCAGGGGGTCTAATGGAAAGACGGTCTCATTTCCTCCCTTAGCTCTGGTAAAAATTTAATTTTCAATTATTGTGAGTAAAAATGTGTTTGACATAAGAATAAGAGATTATTTTTACACTTATTTGATAACAGATTTGCAAATCTCTTGACTCATTCACTATTTGTCTAAAATGCTTGAGTGACAGAGAGACAGACAGAGTGTCTTCAGCCCCCGATGGGAATGAAGTGGTAACGCCTGCGCCCGACATTCATCCACTGGAAACACAACCAATTTTATTACACTTTCTCTGAGAATAAAAGTAAAAATTTTCATCGAAAGTGATGTTTAAAGACTGAAAACGAAATCCATTGCTTGGATTCACTTCAATCACACGTCTCTTCAAACTGCAAAACCTCTGATTCAGAAAACCTGAATGTCTAGTGTTTGGGTCATTCAGTCTCTCAGTCTATCTGTGAATTAATATAAAAACGGCTTTTCTCTGCCATAAAAACATCAGTTTATTATCAAAGACTTAGGAATTAAGACCTGTTTTCCACTTTATATATGGAGAAAAAGTTTTCTCCAGTTTTTTATCATTAGTTTTAATGACTTATAAAGTATTTCTTCATTTCTGTAATCCTTTTTGCAGTAAAAAACATATTTTTCATTTCAAAACTTTAATTTAATTTCAGTTTACATTGAAATCGGTGTCAAAAATGAGTATTAATTTTTCGTCAATTGATTTCCAACTGAACTTAAATTCAATCAATATTTTGAGTTTATTTAATAATAATAACAGTTTCACTAATAATGAGACAAATAATGAGCTTCTGTTCAATAGTTTTGAATTTTTACAATTCATTAACTCAACAAACATTAGTGAAGATTACGACCACTACAACCCTTACCCTGATTTCACTCAGTTATCATATGTCAGGGTATTGTTTCTCATCTTCTACTCTATTGTAATGTTTTTGGCACTCTTTGGAAATCTAGTCATTTGTTACACTGTTATATCAAACCGTAAAATGCAAACAGTGGTGAACTGTTATATTGTCAACCTGGCCATTTGTGACTTTCTTGTGGGCGCTTTTGTGTTGCCGGCCAAACTGCTTGAGTTGATGGCACCGGCCAACTGGTATGCCTTCAACGACGGCTTGTGCTCCGCTATGTTTTATATACAGACTGTGATTGTGTTCTCAAGTGTACTAACTTTGGTCGCGATATGTCTGGAAAGGTAACAAATATTTTTCATTTTATGTCTTATTTTTTGATTAAATATTCACTAAAATCAATGAAAACTTTGTTTTCATTAAAGTTTGTGTAAATTTCAAAGCATTCTTACCTTAATATACAAAACCTATTAAATGAGACACTGTTTTGTGTTTTGTGTTTAATATCTGCTGTATTTGTAGAGCACTTGAATTAATTGATTGGAAAATAACATATTCTCTGCCAATGAATTGAGATTTAATTTATTCTGGGTTTTAATGCTTTTGTTATAAATTCTAAACAATTTTGTGCTTTTATACAAAATATCACAACTTTTGTAATGAATTTGATAAAATATTTTGATTAAATTATCTCTACTTCTGATTTTAATCACAATTTTTTTATCAAAACTATTAATACATTAAATATTTATTGAAAGGAAAGTAAACTTTTAATTAGATTTTGAACTTTAATTAAATAACTATTAAATAATTTAATTAATTATTAAAAACAATTTGAAACTTAAACCAAATCAGTAATATTCCCGGTTTAGAGCTGAAAGTTATCAATGTCATTTTAATGTTAACTCTAGAATTAGACTGATAACAATTTAATAAAACTTATTTTCAATTTCTCTTTAAAAACATTAAAACAATTACTTCAATGAATAATTGGATTAAATTTATTGAAACCATGTGTTAAATGTGAAGCAATTGAACTCAACATACCTGTGCCTTGAACACAGGTTCACTGGGTGTTATAAATTACAATTCTATTTATATATAATATGTTTTGAATTTTGAAAAATACATTAATTTTCACAAATATTTTTTGTTTAGTTTACAATAAATAACAAAACGATTAATGGATTTTGAATTAAAATATAATTCATTGCAATTCAATGCAAAATAAATGTTTGAATTGAAGGAAATAATCGCTTTTTGTAGTGAAATGTGAAATAATTTTAAGGAAACCAACAATTATTGGCACAAAAAGGATAGCAAAACATAATTTAAATATACATTTGAATCAAATTGTGTTTAAGATATCATTGAACATAAAATATAATCCTTAAAATAGGATAAAAAAATATTTCACTGAAAATATGTTTGTTTTATGAATTAAACTCATACTTGAAGTGAAAAAACATTTTAACATAATATTCATAAGTCTTTTGGATTTTTTTAAACTAAAAAAATAGTGAAATCTTTTATAAAATATTTGATATTTTATACTAAAAATAGTTTTTATTAAATAGTTGTCTAATAATTCATGTTTTGTTAACTCTATGTCTAACTCTAAAGACATTAAAAAATGATAACCTGAAGGGAAAATATTGTTTGAGGAAAGGCTTTCACATCTATTTATGCTTATTTAAGCACTTATATGTGAAAGCGATATGAAATTGGACACTAAAGTACTCTTGCTCATTTAAATGATATATTTGATCAAGATCAAGTGTCGTTTATAAAATTATATTACAGTATTTATCAAACAATTTTTGCCTTTTAGTGCAATGAATGAAAGTATTGAAACAATTTTGAGGTTTGATTCAAAAATACTATAAAATATTGATTTTTAAAAACCTTGATGATTTAAATTATATATAGTGTTATATTGTCTGAATTTTAGCAATAATTTTGAAATTTAAAACTTTTTAAAAATGACTTTGTTTTCACAAATTTTAGACATTATCTGATTTTATGATAATATGATATGTAATATAAGAGCCATTGATAGTACTTGTATTTGTTGTCCAAATGTCAAACACATTCATTAATATATGATTTGGTTTTATCAAGGACAAAACTATTATTTTTTATTTTTTTAAACCCTTGAAAATGTCTCAAAATTAATGTCAAATAATTTAATTCAATATTTGTATGAATTTCTGAAAAATATTCAATATTTAAGAAAAACTGTTTTCAAATTAATTGTAAAATATTTTTGTTAAATGTTTGAATATCTCTAAGCAATGAAAATGACCTAATATTCTGCCATTCCTTCAATGAACAGGATTTAAATTATTTTCAAACCTTTTACTTATATCTCAAGAATATTCTGTTTAGAGAGTTGTTGTGAATAACAAAATGTATACAAATTGAAAAACAAATCAATACTTGTTTCGCAAAAGAGCACACAATATGCTAGTCATCCCACAATATATCAATATATTTATTGCCTTTGAGTTATATTAAAATCAAATCATATCTAAACATGATTTTCATTGACAAACAATTGAATCAATTTATGAAACAATTTTTTTTTTGTATTTTTTGTCTCTAATATATTAAAAGATAAATCAAAGAAATGTTTTTTTAGATATAATTACTTATTTTAAATTAGATGTTAGGGAAAGGGATGTAAACCTAAAACAGGAGCTCAACTACTATTAGGTGTTAAGGCTTGTCAACAAAATACACACACAATTCATATCCTCTGTTAAACAGAGTTGGAGTCAAATGTAATGAAGAGAATATGAAATTGTATTTAATTTATTCAAATAACAAGAATATTTCAAATCTTAATATTTAAACCCCTTTTCACTGCTCATGAATTTAATTAAATACAAAACCCCCCCTTTGTTTGTGACAATAGTTACATCAAAACTGTTATCTCATTTCCCAAACAATAAACAATTCAATTAAGACTCTATTATCTGAAATGATTAAATCAGTTACCAATGGTGGAGAGGAATGGCAGGAATAGGTGGCTGAGAGGAGAGGAGAGGAATGGATGGATGGGTTGGATGTCTCACCAAATTATTTATTCACAATTTCTGCACTGTATATATCAAGCACTCGGTCTGTGATAACAGAATATTCAAAATAAAAGTTTATTTATTTAATTAAGTCTTATGTCGTATAAGCATATTGTAGTCACTGATGGGGTCTATAGATATGCAAAGCCTTTACTTTTATTATTATTATAATCTATAATAAAATTTTAATACTTGATTAGAGACTTCTGTGCAATCGTTGCATCACTTTTCATACCAATCCCCTCTTATCTGTGATAAGTGTCATACAATTTAATCAGTTTTTTGTTAACCAAAAACTTATACAAAGTTTGAATCACAAAAAATAGTTGAAAATATCGTTATAAAAGTGAATTGAATGGCAAATCAAGCGAAGAATACTTAACCAAATACTTGGCCACAAATACCTCTTAAAATAACCTGAATATGAAGTGAATCTCAATTTCGTTTGACTCAACACTTGATAAATAAATTGTATAATAAAAACACTTCATATGATTGAGTGCTTTATAACTCATAAGTGAAATAAAGGATTAAATGTTACGTAAAATATATATTAAATTAAATATCAATTCATTGATTAAAATATTTATATATTTTTCTCTTAATTGAGCACAAATTTAAGATTAAATTCAACACTAATTTCAATCAAGTTTTTTAAAACTATTTAAAAAACACTAAAATTTTACGAAAATCTTGTTTTCACTTCAATTTATTTCAATTTTTAGTAAAACTTAAAAAAAAAACTTTAAAATTGTTGTCAAGTCTTGGGTTTAAGAAAAGCATATATTTTATAAGCGTTTTGACAATATTTTACACATTTTTTCATCAAATTTCAAATATTTACTTAACTTTTGGACTAAAAATCTAGAATTTGGTAACAATTAAGGCAAACAAACAAACATTTCTTAACAGAAAGTGATTTAAGTCTCACAAAGATCAGATTCTTCAGGGGCTGTTATATTAAATTTTGAACGTCCATGGTGAATTGAATTGATTATATTTTGCTTTTTACATTTCCTTTATTGAGTGAAAGTTGACAGGTTTGACAATAATACACCCTGCTGACACTATTTCAATTTCTCCCTAGAAATCCAACATTAATTATAAAGTTATCAAATGTTTGTTCACAAAAATTGTCATGAATTTGAGAAATGAATGAAATACTCAACAAGTCTTTCAGTTATAGCACTCATAGAAACAATTTTCACTCTCAATGATTGATATAACTCTAACCCATGAGAATTAGGTGTGATTTTATCCAGATATTAAAGTTGTACTAAAGAAACACATGATTCAGGGATTGTCAATAACCAAGATCTTCAACACCGAAGGGGGCAAACTGTGTGTAATAGAAAATATAAGGGGAAACTAATTCATAACTTTATAAAACACCCCTGGCTAGTTCTGTGTCAATTATATTTCATCTCTTAAGGAGTTTTGAGTAAATATTCTAAATTTAGTCAATATTTGTGTGATTTTCACAAATAATTAAATAAATTTATTCATAAAATAAATGAGAAATCCTTTGAATGTTATTATGAATACAAAGCACAGAATATTTTACTTCTCTTAACATTGAATTTCTTTAATCTTTTTATACAAATGTTGACGAAAAGGTTGTTTAAGTATTTGCAACAAAACTTAACCATATATTTAACGGATTGTTTTGCATCTCATCTCTCCATCAAAACAATAGAGATTACATTAGATATCATATTGTTAGGGTAAGGGCCAAATCTGGACACGACTCGGGAATTGTGTATCACTTTTTCAATTGTGTGATGTATTTCTAA
>JAQGAT010001714.1:0-11934 GCA_034687845.1 Pantelozetes paolii
CGGGTATTTATAAGTAAGTGCATAACATCTCTGATCGTCCACCTCTTGTATGCCTTAGGCTTACATAAGCCTTTCTGCTGACCTCTCCCACGCCCTCAAAAGGATAGGTGCGTTGAGTGTCGCCATTAATCGTATTATACATATCTGTAGGCATTAGTTGTGCCTTACATTTGATTTTACGCTTTTTACTGTCATTTCTTGGGTTTACTTTCAATTCCTTGATTAAATAGAAAGTATCTTGATAAAGAAAACCACTAATACTTTAACATGCTAGAATTATAACTTACCACTTCATCAAGATGACTTTTTCGAATCTGATTACTTAGATTAATGACCTGCTGAGTTAGCGCTGAGTTTTCAATCGTTAGAGTTGTGATCCGTTGCTTCAGAATATCAGTGCAATTGTGGTCTGAAGTGAAAACTGTTTCACAATTTTGACATTTTTTGTTTACATTGAAATCACAATCCGTTGAATGTTTGGCCAATTCTGACAATAAGACCACTGATTGACAGCCATTTGATTCATAATCACATCTTATCATCAATCTATTCAGCAAACTAATAAATGCTCTTGGTGATGGTGTTAAATTACTCTCAGTTAACAACTCCCTATCATTAGGACATGTATTCTCTTTACTCAGCCATTGAGTAATACATTCGCAGCAAAAGGTTTGTCGACAGCAGTGAGTGACCACTGGTTTGTCCAATATTTCAAAGCAAATACCACAACAATACTCATCCAGATTCTCCTCTGATTCATTTATAAATCTACATTTATCGTATCCGGGCATAATAGAAGCTTGATAGTTTTAATATTTAATATAATACGTGTTCTCCGTTAATAAATTGTTGATTAAATATTGTAGTCATAGTATCAGACACTTTAATAAATGGTCTCTGATTAGATTATATAATAAATATTTATACTACAGTCAAACTTGGCTTTACGGACTCTATTGTATCAATATTTGGACAGAAGTAACCCCTCTCTTCGTTTGTCTATAATTCTCAAACCTACCCTGATAGACCCTGATATAAAATATACCAGGATTTTAAACCTCTCTTAGTTTTGGCCCTCAATCTTCTGTCCAGACATTAGGTCCGATAATCAGTGTTGACTGTATTAGATTAGTGATTTAATAATAGATAAGTGAATTCAATAATACTCAATAATATTTTAATAAATAACCTTGGCAGTGAACAAATTTACAAAACATGATAATTAATAAAATAACAAAACTCTATGGACCCTGTTAAAACTTTTAAATCTTGTTAAATCACCTGAGTCGGTCTAAAAATAAAATAAAATTCTTTGATTGTGATTAAATTTCATCTTGTTTATATTTTACGAATTATCACGTTTTAAACTAATCAAGATGAATTAAGTGAATAATAATATTTCCTTGTTTAAACTATTCTTCAAAAAAGAGTACAGAATATTCGATAAAGTGCTGTATATTTGACGTAATTTATGCCACAGAAAGGAAAAATCAATTCAAAACACTTGAAAACAAACAAACATTTCGTGAAGTTTTCGGTAAAAAAGCAAAAAAACAATTAAAAATAAAATTCAAATATTTTTTTGTCAATAAATGTTTGAATTTTAATGTTTTTCACATTAAATACAAAACAATTAACAAATAATTTGATTAAAAAAGTGCTGAAATTGAGACCAAATATGCCCTCAATTGGCCACCAATTGATTGACAACAATAACGGCAACAATAATGACAGCAATTGTCCCACAATTGTGTCAATACTTCACTTCAACGACTGCTATAACGTTGAGACCCGGCTTACAGAGCCTGCGGGCGGCGCCACACGACTGGCCACCGCTTTCCGCCGCCACAGACACTGTCAGCCACTGGTCCTCTTCAGCGGCGATATAATGGCGCCGTCGATCAGTTCAGTACATAATTCGTACCCCTTTTTAAAGCCCTTATTTAAACCCCTTTAACTTTTATACCCCCTTATAGTGAGCTCTTTTACAAAAGGGGAACAAATGATACCTGTGTTGAAAGCACTTGGAGTCGATTGCGGTCTCTTCGGTAACCATGAGTTTGGTCAGTAAGGGTTTGGTAGCTTTTTAAGGGGTATTTGTGCTCACATTGACACCTGTTTTATGTCCATAGACTTCGGTGTTGAACACCTGAAGCACTTCGTGAGGAGGACTGGCTTTCCGTGGCTTATGAGCAACGTTTGGGACAATAGGACTAACCGTCCCATCGCTGGCGCCCAAGAGTTTCATATCATTGAGCGAAAGCGGAAAAAAGTATTTTAATAAATGATTGGATTTTTTGTATTTTTACCCCCTTTTTGGGTTTCAACCCCTTTTTCCGGGCCTTTAGTTCGGTTTAATAGGTTTAGTTGAAGAGCAATGGGTGTCCGAAATCATTGACGAGAACTACACGTATCGGGACTTTGTCTCCGAAGGCAGACGACTGGCCAGTGATCTGAAAGAAAAGGTGAGGAAAAGTGTTTCTGAAGTGACCTTTCACTGAGTATTCTGTGTTTGATATCCATAGGAAAGCGTCGATTTCGTGATAGCACTGACACATATGCGTTGGCCTAACGACTGTCTATTGGCGCACAGTGTGCCTGAAGTGGACCTAATCCTCGGCGGCCACGACCACGACTACCAGTGCCGTGTAGTGAACGGCAAATATCTGGTCAAAAGTGGCACTGATTTCAGACAATACTCTAAAATTGATATTCAATTCAATAGTGAAGACAATTATGAACTGAAATGCAATGAAATTGATGTCAATTCCTATGACTTTCCTGAAGACCCGGCGCTTAGCGCACAGTTGGAAGTATACACGAGTGTTGTGGAGTCAAAAATGGATACCGTTTTGGGACAGTTGGCCACTGAATTGGACGGTCGGTTCAATCGGATCCGGAGTCGGGAAACCAATTTAGGAAATCTCTTCTGCGATATACTACTGGCCAGCACTGGCTGTGACGCCGCTGTCGTCAACTCTGGCACCTTTCGTAGTGACCAAATACATAGCACCGGTGTCTTCAAAGTGCGAGACTTGGCCCGCATTTTACCGATGATGGACGGGTTGGTGGTGTTGAACGTCACCGGACATCAACTCTGGCGGACACTGGAGTGTGGGGTCAGTCGTTGGCCAGTACTTGACGGCAGTTTCCCACAGGTGTCCAGAATTCGGTTCCGCTTCGATCCGCGCAAACCTATCGGCGCCCGAATAGACCCCAAATGTGTGACCATTGGTGGCCAGTGTCTGGATTTAGACAAAAGTTATCGTTTAGTGACAAAAGAGTTTCTCCACAAAGGAATGGACGGATATTTTGTGCTCAAAGACTGTTCAGTACTCTTATGTGAGGAACAGATGTTAAATATGTTTACAATTGTTAAGAATTATTTTGAATCCGTGGCCAAACTCACTGCCAATCCGTCCACTGATGTGACACTTGTGTGCACTTCGGGTCTGAAGACCTCTGCAATCGATAGGAGAGATGTGTTGGCACTGGAGTTAGAGTTACGTAAATTTAAGCCCAAAATTGACGGAAGGATTGTTTGTTTGAGTGATGTTTAATCCCCCTGTTTATTATTTATTAGATTTACCCCCTGTTTGTTGTTTTTCCCCCTGTTTTCACATTTTTGAGATTATTTTTAGTGTTATTTAAAATATTTATTAAAAATAATTGTTTTTTCGTTTAATTTAAACAAATTTTAGTGTTTTTTGATGTTTTGTTTTTGTTTTGAATTTTTGATTGCATTTAATGATTGAATAAATGTTTACTTAATTTTTGTCTGTTTTTTATTAACAATAAATATATTGTGTTTTATACAACACTACCGGTGAGGACAGGGTCTAACCGACCGATCTATTAATAAAGCGGTAAAGATATGGAAATTAATTCAATTTATGAATAAAATTTTGTTTTAATTTCTTATTAATTGAAAAACTTTTATAACTTTTGAATGACTTTTATATAACTATTGAATAAATATTTGATTTCTTTTCTTAATATAAAGTTTCAATAGTTTTGTATATAATTATGAATTCCTTGTATTTTCTTAAAGAGTAATGAGATCTTGAAATTCAATTATTTTCATTTAATTACAATTTTATTATATTTTTTCAATAAACGCCTATTGAAAATATGTACTCATCGTAATCCCCATGTTAAATCCCCATAGAAAATGCCCATTGAAGATCTGCTTCCACCAGAAGACCCCATGGTAAATCCTTATAGAGAATCCCATGTTAAACTCCCATTAAAAATGTGTACTCATCGGAAATCAAATGTTAAATATCCATAGAGAATCCCTTGTTAAACGCCTATTGAAAATGTGTACTCTTAGAAAACCCCATGTTAAATCCCAATGGAAAAAGCTTATTGAAGATCTGCTTCCATCGGAAGACCCCATGTTAAATCCCCATAGAGAATCCCATGTTAAACGCCCATAGAGAATCCCATGTTAAACGCCCATAGAGAATCCCATGTTAAACGCCCATAGAGAATCTCATGTTAAACGCCCATAGAGAATCCCATGTTAAACGCCCATAGAGGGGAGGGGTACACACATACATACACATCCCGTTCAAACTATATATTTCAGTTTCTTCGGAAAACTGAAATTAAAAAGTATCGTTCATAAATCTTTGAATCAATTTAAACATTTGGCTATAAAACACTGAAAACTCATTGTTTGTCACCGAATACTGATTGCAAATTAAACTGAATTTTGAGTTTAAATTGTTTTTAGCAGTTATGCCAAAGGGAAAGCTATTGTCTGAGATTGAGAGGGGACAGGTGGTCAGTTATCACCAGTTCGGTCACAGTCAAAGACAAATTGCATTACTAATCAACAGTCCTTCAACAGGGTGAACAGTTATTTTAAAAATCCCGAAACCTATGGTCAGGATCCTAAAGCTGGTCGAAAACAAAAACTGACTGAAAGAGAAAAACGTTTAGTTCTTCGATATTTGACCACAAATTCATTGTCAATCAAAGAAACAATCGGCAAATGGTCTTCTGGTGTCCAAAACTACTGTTTGGAATGTTGCAAATGAGTCGCCTAACCATAAGTTTGTCAGAATTCAAACCATTCATCCACTGAAACCACATCACATTGAGCGCCGACTTCAATGGACAAAAGAACACATGGGTTGGACCGAGATGTAAAGGAACGTTGTCTTCACAGATGAGAAAAAGCTTAATTTGGACGGACATGACGGCTGTAAGTACTATTGGCACGACATTCGTAAGTTTTGTTCTAAACGTGTTCCTGGTGGTGCAAGTGTTAAGGTTTGGGCCGGTGTGGGGTATAATGGGCGGAAATAGTTGGTAATATTGGACAGACATCTTTACGGCCAATATTACATTGATATTCTCAACAACTTCTTGTATTCATTTGGTAACCAAATCAGTGGTAAAGACTGGGTTTTACAACAAGGCAACTCTTCAGTGCATAGTTGTAATCCAGTTAAGGCGTGGATTACATCCAAAAACATAAGACTACTGGACTGGCCGGCACTGTCACCCGAAGCCAACATCATTGAGAACGTCTGGTGGTATTTGGTTCGACAGGTCTACTCAAATGGTAAACAATATTCTACTCATGAGTTGAAACAAGTGTTGTATAAGGTTTGGGAAGGCCAAAGCAAAACTCGAATCGATATAAGGCTTAGGAATAAGTGGACAGTCGAGTAGTCTAGTGCTTAGGTACTCAAATATTTATCGACTATATAGTACCTGACCAGTGTCCAACTAAAACCAGTTCTAAATTTTCAATTCAAATATATCGTTACAAAATATTTTAATAAAAGACCACAATTATAACATCAGAAAAGTACATAGCTCAAATGGCAGAAGTTACATCTTATAGAGGTGGGGGTGTAGTGTACGTACGCATATTGTAGTGTTCAATTATTATTTATTAATTATTTAAAACAAATTAAATATACACTCAACTCAAAATCTATCAATACATGTTTTTTGCTTATAACTCCTAAACCCCTTGGCCGATTCTAAAATAAAAAAAAACGTAAACTTTAGAATTTAGCAACGCATGTCACCAGAATAAATTATTATTTCAAAAGTCAATTAAAAATTTACCATGATTATTTTTTATGGAATTTTTAACCGATTTGAATTTTAAAAATATTTCAATTGGATGTTAACAAGCAATAATAATAGGCTTTGACATGTTTCAGGAAATTTTTAAATTATAACTTATTTGGCACAGGTAGGTACACAAAGTGTGAACATTCAAATGTTCATAACTTCTAAATTGTTTGTTGGATCATGATAAACTTTATCTTATTCAAATCTGGAATGGTATTAAAACATATGTTCTTCAAGCACCATTAGTGGGAAATGCATTGTTTAGCAATAATAAATAAAAATGTTTAGACAGTTGTAAATAAATAGATTATTGTGTGAAACGAAAATGTTTGCCTTTGAAGAAAATTGGAATAACTCCTAAACGACTCATGTTACAATATTGCTTCTTATATCATCGTGTACATTTCTCGATTTGAGTACTTAAGGTCTAGTGTTAGCGATTGTGAGAGACCGTTGACATCACTGACACGTTTTGTATTTAATTATAGTTAAAGTAATTTGTATTTCATTTCTTTTGATTTTCATTATCTTTAATGTTGCGGACAGTCGTCTATATCTCGTGTAAACCAAACCATATTTTGTATTAATTCAGTTGTTATTAAAGTTTTATTATTTGTTGAAAAGTGTTTTATTTATTGTTTATTAAACTCAACGAAAAATGCGGAGAAAGTGTCGAGAAGTAGTCAATTGTGCTCAGAGTTTGTCCCGAAATGGATGGACATATCGACGAAGATAATTACCCCGATCACCCCCTGGTCAGCCGAACAATCCATTACAGAATACATAGAAAGCAAAGCACAGGTAGCTATGGAGGGCAGCATTAGAGTGCCCACAGCCATGATGTGGCCAAACAGCATACCCGCGCAATCGGTTATATCAGTGCCGACGAGTCAAATGGATATCTTCACTACAATTCATGACTTACTACACATTCCTCTCCCGACCGACCGTATCATTGATAGCAAAAGCATTTTACCCTTACTTTCAAAGCCAGAGTCAAACTCCTGTCCCCATGAGTTCCTATACCACTATTGTGGCAGTGATTTACATGGGGTTGGGTTTCATTAATTTTATTTAATAATCATAATCCCATGTTTATCCATAACCACCGCTACCTGACCCTGGCATTGGTGTATGACCATAATTAGAATATCCTTCTCTCGTATCTGCAGAGTCTCTGAGAGGATAGTAGTAGTGGTCGTCATAATCGTCGGCATCTTTTAAGTAAACAATAAATTCAAACAAAAATAATATTGTATTTAAAATATTAAACGTTTCGTTTTTGGAGTACCCAGATCACTATAATATTATATAATTAAGTCCTATCAGCAAAACTCAATTTAAAATTAAATATGTAATTGATATTAATGTTGAATAATTCATTAATTGTCTATTATATTACCCAGAATATATTTTTATAATATTTAATAAAACATGATTATGTATCATTAGTTTTTATTTTAAGTTTTCCGAATTACCTAAAATATATAGATTTGTATGTATGCCCTCCCTCACCGAAAAGAAAACCCACGTGGTGATTTAACATGGGTTTCCAGTGAGATAAGATAATTAATGGTCAGGAATTTGTTTCACATAATTGTGTTTACTTATTATGGCTTATAGTTGTCATACACTTAACACAAATACTCAATAATGAAATTTTGACCAAATTAATACACCGAGAGGTTATACACGCGGACACCATTAAAGACTTATTGGACGACAGGTACAGCAGTTTTGATCAGAAAGGGGTCTGTAAACGGACGCAAGGGAAGGTGTCGTCCGTAGCAGCGATTTATAACCTGGTTAAGGCCAAAAATCTACAATATATTACCTGTTGCTCAGAATAACTTTTATATTATCGAAGAACTGTATTTAGAAATACTTTGAGAACTTTACGGCACTTCTGATTAACACTTGAATAATAATACTTTAGTTTATTTACGGAATAATTTAGACTTTAATTTAATGTATAAAATGTTTATTGAATTTAAGATGAAAATATATTTTAGTTTTAAATTTAGTACAAAACAAATGGCAGGTCTTTGCCAAAGGTTAGGGAGTTCTCTAAGTGAGTGGTCTGAGACCCACTCTCAAAGACTACATTTAAGATCTACATCTTAACTACTGAACTACTTCAGACCTAATTAAGAACTGAGGACTGAAAGGAAAGTGATATCTTATATCCTATTGAAAAATAAGTGAAAGTTTGGATTTCAGGGCTAAATGTATGAACTCTTTGAATGGGTTATTGGTATTGAACTGAGAGTTAGTATTGATTTGAATATTAAGTACATTATGAGATTAATAAATACTAAAATTTACTGCAGAGTAAAACGGTAACTAATATTTGATTAAATTATTATTGGCTTCGTTTACACGCCTTAAACGACAACATCTGGAAACTGTATTTCTTTAGACCAAAGTTCAAAAGCGGTGAATATAAGTGTGAATTCGTGTATATGTGTTTCGGAGATCACGTGATTGAATACATGTTAAACGCAGTGAAAGCCCACAAACTGTCCGTAAAAGCAGTTCCGTCTCAGTTCGGGCTCCGGAATAGTGTTTGGCGGCCATGGCTTCAGCCCTGTTGTCAATTCCCGTCCTGTAGTTGTCGGGAAGAGAGCACTAATTGAACAGAAATTTACAAATTATTTATATTTTATTAAAATTATGTAAACTTTTAGTCATTTTTGAAATCAATTGTTAAGACCTTAGATAGTTAAATGAAGAGACCGGTCTCTTAAGAGTGGTGTGCAAAATATATACAAGTATAAAATCAGAAATTATTCATAGATATAGTACCCATCTTTAATGAATAGGGATAATTATTTTCTTACCATTTTAGTGATGATTAGAAAGTACATAGCCGAATATTTTTTTATATACCCCCTTAAAAATTTCAAACTAATTATTTATTTCTATACCAATTATGTGTCTAGCCCCTTTCAAAAAAATTATATTTTATTTTAATTTAATTTGTTTTAATTATTTAACAAATAATGGTTGAATGTTATAATGCGTACGTACACTACCCCCTCTCTCCCTTCATAAGACGTACTCTACCACTTCAATTTACTATGTACTTTTTTGGTGTTATAGTTGGGGGCTTTTATTGAAATATTTTGTGATGATTTGTCTGAATTGAATATTTAGATAAGAACTGGTTTTAGCTGGACACTGGTCAGGTACTATATAGTTGATAAAATTTTGAGCATCTAAGATCTTAAACTAAGAGTTGTCCTTCACTTCCAATGCGTTATATTTCTCGCATAGAAATGAGTAGTAATTAAAAGTCTTATTCATATTTGTTTCAACTGACCAGGGCTTCAATCTTGTCAACAGCTCTTTCCAGACGATCAGAGGCTTGGATTCGCTTTGAGACCAAAATCAACCTTTCCTTCAATTCTCCATAATTTAATAACATCTCAATTGAATTCAATAGTTCTTCTTCAGAGCACAGGTATGGGTCGAGTCTAACGCCAAACCCCTTCTCCTGAACTCTCTGTGCGTTATCGAACTGTTCCTCAAATATTGGTAAAACAATCATAGGTTTACCGAAATATAAGGATTCAGTGACGGTATTAATGCCTCCGTGTGTGAGCACCAGATCTACTAATGGGAGAACATTTGTTTGTGGGACAGACCTCTGGCCCCACATATTGTCCGCCAATTCATACTTATCCCCCAAAAGACCTTTCGATACAATAAACTTATGTTTACTTTTTGAGAGTATATTCACTAATCGTTTCATAAGCTCTATGTTTACCGAACCGACAGAACCTAACGATAAATAAATGAGTTTTCCTTTCCATGCCTTCAACTGCACCGGCAGTTCAAACGCTTCTTCACCTTTTCTAATGAGAGAGTCGACACCAAACCACTTGTCGGGATCGGGTCTGATGTCTGTGTAATCCAATTCCTTTGGATAATAGATATTAAGAAAAGGCGAGAAATTAAGGGTTTTGTTAGCATTGGTTGGAAAACCATTTGAATTCAAATACTCATTGTATTCAACACTTTTGAATACAATTTCATTCAATTGTTTGAATTCAAACCAACTATTCTTATCACTATTTGTCGGATACCCTGAGCCAAAAGGAGGTGTCATTTCATCTTCAATGCCAACGGGAGAGCTCATCCAAATGAAGACCCAGGGTTTGCCTGAATACATAACATTGGGTGAAGTGACGAAATGGTCAATTATAGTGACGTCTGGTTTGTGTTTATCTATCAATGATTGTAATTGTGGTTCAGTTGTGGGCAAACTGTTGACCATTTTTAGTACAAAATTAGTTTTTATAGTTAATTTCATTTTTTCAATTGAGGAAAGTGATGACAGAAATCCAGATTTAAGCAACAAATCAGCACTTTCTTCCCCTGGCCTTTTAATTTCCATATTATCATCAGGGTCCATCAATACCTCCACTTCAAAGCCATACTTAACTATCTGTCTTTTGAATGGCGGGTCGATTATGAAAATAATTTTGTGGCCGCGACTACGAAGCCCTTCAGACAAACCAATACAAGCGTTAATGTGAGACACGTTTGGCATTGGGTACACAAATATTGTTAACTTTTTAGACATCTTAATCAAATTAATATTATTGACTGGAATATTGTTTGTTCTTGCTCAATTGTTCAATTAACGATATTCTATTAATATTTAAATAGTAAAGATTATATTTATATGTTTAATACAGTAAACGTTTATTTATTTAAATGACGTTTTATACAAAATACAGTCAAACCTGGTTTACGGCCCTTAGATCGGAACAGAAGATTGTGGGACAAAACTGAGAGAGGAATAAAATCGATGTATATTTTACTTCAGGGTCTATGGGAGTGGGTTTGAGAAACACTTTAGTATTAACTACTTCTCTGTTTGAGAGCTAAAGAACGACTGATTGACTGAGTGTTAAGCAACCAATCATTACAACTCGTATTCCACAGAAGCTTTACATATACTGTATGTGAATTTACAAGACATTCAAACTCTGAAATGACTTTTTAAATATTGTTTTGTTTAAAAGTTTAATATTTAATTTAACCCCGAGCTTAATATATATATGTTTAAGTAATAATTAAAATAATATTTGATATAAAAATAGGTTTTAACTAATTATTAAAAAAAATTATTTCGTATTCACTGCATATTGACGCTAATAGAGTGACACAGAGTGACATGGCCATTTTATCCAGATTGTGGTAAACTATTACTAGACAAATATATCAAACTCAGGGTTAAATTAAATATTAAAATATAAATCCATTTAATTATTTTATGAAAACCTTTACTTCAAATACAATTGAAACTCAAAATTTTTTTGTGTCTCAATTTATACAAACAAAGACCAAACACTTTGATACCTAATGGATAGACACTCAATAACACCAAACGTTAAATTTAATGACTCATTAAATGAGTTGAGAAAATATACATAATTGAAAATATTACCATGTTTAGTTTAATTTAGTTTAAAATAAATTTTATCTTAAAAATACATTTTTGTATTGTATTTAATGGTTATTCAATATTAATAGTGCAGATTTAGAAATGATGTAGGTTATTTAAATCGATAAATCATTTATACTGTACCCAGATACATTAAATCGATAACAATCAACACATTGACAATAAATGCATAATCACAAAGTCAAACACAAAACGTAATTATCATAAATATTTTAATTATTTTGAAAGATTCTGGTCAAATCTAAAACTGATAATCCAAACCAAAAGCCTAAAAGACTTGCAATATAACAAACCATTTCAATGACGTCATAACGAGGTGTATGTCTGACCACTAAATCATCACTAAAGGGGGTATTTAT
>JAQGAT010001715.1:0-11933 GCA_034687845.1 Pantelozetes paolii
CTCTCTCTCTCTCTCTCTCTCTCTCTCTCTCTCTCTTCCCAACTCCCCCTCCCTTTTCATAGGAGTCATACTCTTATGAAGTGTTGAAAAATTGAACAATACTTTAGAGAATTGGCAAAATATCAATATGAAAGCACACTTTTGCTGATAACAACACAAACAAAACTGATCCCAAGCGCTGAAGGAATGGCTTTTCGTTGAAAAATTTGTAATAAACTCCAAAAGCTTTAAACAGTTTAACCGAAAAACAAAAGATGAAAAAGTTATATATATTTTACTATTGTTTGTCTAATATTTTGTGATTTTTTGTTACTTTTATAATCAATGTTTCAATGGTTTATCAAATATTAAATTTATTCTTTGATTAAATGTAAAAATCACATAAAATAAGATTGGTTATTTTTCTATGTGATACTAAACTAAGCTTAACTTAGTCTATTTGAATTGTACGCCTGTTTTCACAAATGTTAGATAAATTATATTAAATATTATTTCAATGAAATCCTGAAAATGAATACATTTTAATGAATCGACAATTCTTTGCCTAAAAATGAGTTATTTTTTGTGAAAAACATCAAAATGTTTACAAACTTAATGTGTTTTCTATTGATTTTGATTAAACTCTATTAAACTCTATATTTAATAAATTATAACTAAAAGAAAGTTATTTTATATGAGTTTTGATGAGAAAAAGAGAAATCGTTTTATAACTAGAAATTCATAAAAACATTATTATTATTATTGAAACTAATGATAACATTAGAGAGTAATTAAATAATGAAATATCTGAGGCATACAAACCGTTAACACTGTTTAGTAGACAAGTATTGCATTAATAATTCAATTCAATTCCCAAATGTATTGATTAACCAAAAAATTTGTAACTTTTTTGTAAACCAAAGTCAATGAAGCGATTGCTTTGGGCTTAACATTAATGATAACTAATTTGTTTGAATATAGTTTTCAATTGAATTAATTGCTAACAAATCAATGCTTTGTTTAATGACATAAAGTGGTCCACAATAACAATGAAAACTCATTAAAGACATTCATTGACAGCAATTAAATAACACATAAATTGCTTTCAATTATATATATTTTGTTTTGAAATTTTAACAACAATTAACTCATCTCTTAATTAACTTCATATTCAGTTGTCATTAAAATCTGTTAACAAATGACTGTTTTTAATTCAAATTATTCTCAAAAAATTACTCATTATTATTTAAGATAAATCTCCCCTTAAGGGGTATAAAAGCTCTTAATTGAAAATTTTTCACCTGATTTAAGCAATTTTTTAAAGAAGGGTAGAATTTAAATGTTTTAATCAAATCACCCTTAGGTTTGGAGTACAGAAAGATATTTTATAAAACATATGGTTTTCACACTTACATAGACTGACGTAGATTTGAGATTGAGTTTAATTTAATTTAAATTTTGATACAATTTTCTCCTTTAAGACAAATAAGTGACAAATATTTTGACAAATTTAAACTTTTTTTTTAAAATAATTAAATTTCAAAATTAAATACTTTTTGCATAAAATAAAGCAAAAAGTGAAGACAAAGCCTATAATTAAAAACAATACGAAAATGTTTGACTAATTTTTGTTTAACATTAAGTGAAATAATTTATCTGAAACTCAGAAGTGAGTGAAAACAAAAACATATTGTTTAACAAAACTTTACATTTTTGTAGATTAAAGAAAATAAAAGACTGAAAGCAAAGTAAAAAAGTTTATGTTTGAGAGAAATATTTTTAAGATTTTGAAAGCGTTGAACAATGAATACCACAAATGCATGAAATGAATGAATTAAGTGAAGGCATGTGAAGGCATGTGAAGGCATGTAAAGACAGTCAAAGATATAAAGACTGCCAAAAGAGATAAACTTTTCCTCAAAAGTCTAGCGAAAAGACAAAAAACTTGAACCAAAGGAATGCTCTTTCAGTCTATGGCATAGAGTCTATGCTATAGAAAATTGATTTCTTAAAAATTCAACAAAAGGTTTGTTTTCAAAAACAACAAAACATTTATGAATTCAAATCATCTCTAACTTTAAAATATGTTTTACTTTTTATTATTGTTTTGAAATCTTTATGAAAATTAAGTGAATTTTCATATGATTTCAGTTTTACGAGGGGTTTGTTCACTTCAATACTCCAGAGATATTGTATTGAAAGAGATTTAATATAATTGAAAATTAGTTAAATTGATTGCCATTTTAAATGAGAAAATGATTTAATATTGACCAAGATTCAAATGTATTGAAAATTAAATTTAAAAACAATACGATAGAAAATATGATTTATTTCAACGTATGATTCCCTGGGCTGTGGGCTGTAGTCCTCATTTTTTGGAATTTATATTATGTAACAATAAAATAATCTTTCATTTCAATGTTACAAGGATATTTTATTAATATTTACCTAACCTTAGTGTGAAGTGATTCATATGGACTTCAAATATTTTATTTTGATCACAGTTTCTAAACATTAAAATTGTATTAAACAATAGATTTCTTCAAGTTTTATTCAAATTTAGTATTGATTTCAACTTTTAATTCATTGAGACTTTACTTCTCTGCAAACTATGGCTTCAATTGTTAGATATTCTTAAGTAATAATAATATAATACAAAACAAAAAATTGTTTTACAAATGATTGAAATCATTCCCAAAAGACAAACATTAAAATTCAATTCTCTTTTCATTGATTTATGAATAAAACAGTGCTTTTGTGATACAAATGTTTATTCCTCTCGTGAAGTCATAGATCTTTATTTGAGGGACAAACTGACAAAAATATTCAATTGAAATTACCAAGGCTTAATAATTCAATTGAAAACTATTCAGTTGCTGATCAACACTGTTGTCATTATTTGACAATTTATTAATATTTATCACATTTAACAATGATTTTGGAGTGAATTCTCGGTCTTTCAGTCGATAATAATGTTTAAGTTAAACAAAACACAAACTATTTGTTTATTTATTGATAAAATAATAATCTCTAAGAGTATTGAGTAATAAAGGGATCAAAACATTTGGAGATTAATTGTAAATTAGGCTTAAATTTGAGTGTTTTATCAAAAATTGAAAATAAAATATAAATATTAAACAAAAATTGAGTAAAACTTTGTTTTTGTGTACATTTGAAACATATTTGAAACAATCGATAAGAACGGCAAACAAAAGGGTATTAAAAAAGTGGCAAAATCTGCAAATCTTCACATGAGATGAAAATATAAATTATTCATAACTAAAATTAAAATAACTTAAAACCAAATAAACCCCTTTCCCTGTCATTAGTATTCATTTTTAAGCCATTAATACAATTTCCTTCACTATTTATATCAAATAAATGCATAAAACAGTGAAATATTTAATTAAAACTTTGATTCAAATTATCTTCTCTTCAATTATTTCAAACTGTTTTCAATCGATGAAAAATGTTATCATATTTTCAATGTTTTGACAAATTTATCATTAGTTTTGTGAAAACAATATTCAATTTCAATAAACTATTTGCCGATTGAATGCTATTCAAAGTAATTTCAATTTTATTCATAAAAAGTGAAGAATTTATTTAAAATTTTGAATTTCAGGAAATATTTTGTATTTTTTGATAATTTTGATAAAAAATGAATTTAAATGAAAGAAACGTTTGAATCAAAGCATAAAAATTAGTTAAATATTAACATAAATGCAAATAAAATACAAAAATATTATACGATTTTGGATTTATATAAAACTATTTAATGAAAAATGAATTTCAAATGGTTTCAAATGATATGAATGTTAAACGAAAATAGAGAGAAAATGTTGATTAATATCTTTCACTTTGAATTGAAAGTGAAAAATGCAAAACTATTTGCATGAAGTGATACAAAAAATCATTGAAAGCCAACACAAAACTAGAAATGATTTGATATATGTTTTCAAATGAATCAATGATTTCGTGAAACTAAGTCTTCAGTGAATCGCACGAAAACTATTGCTAATCAATGGATGAAATTTTATTCAACATTTTTTTAGTCAAATTTGTTGTCAATATTAGGGAATCGCGTGATTTGTATCCACTCTTCAATAGATTTGATATAAATTTTTGATGTCATTGCAGATAAAATATTAAACACTAGTTATCAATGAATTATTGGTATAATAATTACATTTTATATCCTTTTATATCGGTTTGAGTTTAAATTGAATATTTATGCATAAGAATAATCAAAATCCGTTTGTTTGAGTGATTAATAACTTATTATGTATTGAAAACTGCATTTATTTCTCATTCACTGCATTGTTTTTATTGAGAAAATATATCAAAGCGTTTAAAATATTTAATAAATTAATTGAAAATTTGATTTATTTTTTAGACAATAATAGACGAAGTATTGGTCGACGAAAACAATGGATTAAATGAGTTGATTGTCTCAACAACACTATAATTACATCAATATTATGACAAACTCTCTCAAACTCTGCCTTAAATTCATTCGTGAATTTCTATTCACTGTTCATATAATGAATTTAGTGTCCAATGTGTGCGTTACCGTCAGCTCAGGTAAAGCTACTGTGCCTTCAATACAATCAATTTTATGTACAAATCATTAAATATTTAATTAAGTGAACGGAAACTGATGTTCACATCGATTCACATAAACTATGAGTTCATAAATCAAAAATAATTATTATTTTATAAAATTATATAATTTTCAAATTATGCCCAAAACATATGTTTGCACTCAATTTTGAATCAGGGTTACTTACTGCATGTTTAGATTTATATACATGTAAAATAGGTATAAGAATATTGAACCCCTTAATGACCCTTCACAGTATAACACATAAATGAGGTTTTACTCAAATTCAGACTAAATTAAGGAAATATTAATTTTATGTCATAAAAGTGTGAAGAAATAAAAATTTGATATTTTATATAAAGAAAAATATTTTCATTACCTGTTGTTATGTGAATACGTTTTGACAGTATTTTAAAATATTTTATTTTGTTTTTTATTGTTTACCAAAAGTTGTAGTAATTTTATTAAAATATATTCAGGATAACTTGAAATCAGATTATATTTTGAGAGATATTTCGCCAAAAAACTATTAAATGAATGAAAACTGTCGGAAATTAAAGCTATTTTCTGTCGGAAGTGAAGGAAAAATAAGAAAATGTTTTTATTTTTGGCATAAATTCTAATCTTTTTTAAAAACAATTTTCAATTTGTTATGACTTTTATGTAGTCTTTAAATAAATATCAAAATATTTGTTACAACTATTGAAAACTATTTTTAAAAAGGTTTCAATTTAATAATGTTTTTGGTTTTAAGACTAAAGGAAAAGCTAATTATCTTTTGATTTTGTAATGAAATATAAAACCAATTTCTGTTGAAAATTGAATTTCAGTTCACTCTTAAAATCAAATAAATTAAATAATAAACAAATTATTTTTCAATCTTTGATTCAATCTTCAAATTAATTAATACTTAGCTTTCAATTTACATCATTAGGAAAATTACATTTGAATGAGCAGTCAATAGTATTAATACTAAAATTTGCAAATAAACCAAAAATATTAACATATTTTTTGAACTAAACTCAAACTCTTTGTGAAATATTTACTTAATTTAATAACTTTTGGGAAATTAACTGAAATCTAATTATTTGATACAATAATTACACGAAAGCACATTATTTTCATAATAAGACGGATTAGTTTTGATTGAATTAATTTATATGATATTAAAAGTGAATTAATGCTTAAATCTATACAAATTAGATGTCAAGAGATTTTATGCTAAAAATTTAATTTTGATTTTTGGACCCAAACTGAGTGTCAATCAATCAAAATCATCTGAAATACTGTTTTTCTTATTAAATATTTTGTCATTTAAAAGAAAATTGTAATCAATTTTTGTTTTACACATTAAGTGATAAAATTGATTAAAATTATTCAAACTTTGAGATAAATTTTCAATTTTAGGGATAATTTATAAGTAATCACAGATTCAGAGCACCGATAGATTCAAAGACAATAAGTAATGTACAGAATATATAAGATATCTGTAGCTGTGCTGTGCTTTCTTGCAAAACATATTCAAATTGTTTATAACTTTTAGTTTAACTATTTTTTTCGCTTATTTAATGAAAAAACTTTGACTCAAATCAAATAACAGATAATTTGTAATCAAAGTTAATTGAATGCAATTATCAAAGCCTTTAATGAATGAAAATTTCAAACTTTAATCCAATTCTTATACAAGACTTGAATCTCAAATAAGTTTAAGTGATTTTGGGTTTAATTAATCAAAAAACATAAATCTATTTGAAATTTTCAGCTTTTGTTTAATTGAACTGAAAATAACTGAAACCACATAAAAATCTAAGTCTAGAGTGATTTGAAACAGAGGAAAGGTATAAATATTTTGTATGCGTTAGTGTGTAGTATACATTATATCAGAGGCTGAGCTGATCTCTAATTGAATTGTTTAGTCGTGTTTAGAGTTTGCAATCAAATTGAATCAAATCATTGACTCTCTTATGGTATTAACCAAAAAATCATTGCTTTCTTAATGACACGAATGATTAGGGTTTTAGGTTTAGTGAAAATAAAACATATAATAAAATATAAAACAAAATCTTTTCAGTAATTATTATTTTATTTTATTTTCAGGTATTCCTGGAATCAAATTAAGAACCGCTGATTTAGCAGAAGATAACATTGGTATGTTTAATCAGATATCCTGATATGTTGGTACTATTGCTATGTTTTCATTATATTTTGATGTAATATTCAATTGAATCGATGACTCATTTATATAAATATAATATATTATTGAATAAATGATTTTAAAAACTTTTGTCTTCCAAAGAGTTGAACCGTTTTTTTATCAAATGATTTATTCAATTGCTATAAACTTCCGGCTATTTTGACATTAAATTGAATTTGTTTTCAAACGAAATTAAATTGAGTTTATATTTGTGGTCAACATATGATATAAAATACTTATAAAGTATTGAAGTTTTCAAATCAAAAAATATTTTCAATTTATTATTTGAAAGCAATTTATAAATTCATTTCTCATCAAAACATTTCTCTGTTTTAGTTATTGATCGGACAAAACAGTTATTGTACTTTAAGTGCTTTTGTCTACCAGTGCTGTAGAAGTGATGTATAGAATTTGCTAGATTAGTTATCTAGATAAATAAACAAATTAATACATTATAAGTTATAATTTATAACAAAGTTTTTATTCATTTTCAAGCATTTATTTCACATATTATTAGACAAAACAGAAGAATATATTGAAATAAAAAAATAAAACCTTTGTTTGAAAGCCGTTTAACAGTAAAACTATTTCTGTATTAATATTGATATTAATTTTTGGTTCAAATATAGTATTAAATGTTTTATGAAAATCATATAAAATCATATTTTAATCATTAATTTAGGAAACGATTTCAAATGCATTCAAATATTTGACATTTTCTCTAAAAGCCCAACGATTTTAACATTTAATAAAATATAAGACATTTCATTCATTATATGATATTTACATTCAATTTATTGATTTTATTTCAATTGAAGCTTAAAATTTCAAATTAAATTTTACATTGATTACTTTGAGAGGTAACTGAGCAGAAAAACTTGGTCTCAACATTTTGTATTCAAAACCCTTAATGGTATCGGAATTTCAATGAAAATCATTGAAATGAATACTTATTTAAATGAATGAATCGTATAATGAATTTGAATGTAGTTTTGGAAATCAATTATAACTTAAATCTAATCTAAAACAAGAGTCAAATCATTTCAAACAACATTTGGTGTGTTTTTGGTCTTTCATTTATTATCACAAAAATTTCATTAGTTTTCAAACTAATAGTTAAAGTGTTTGAATGAAAACATGGAAACCTTTGTTATATAATAGTCATAAAAACATTATTTCATTAATATATGAATTGCAATGAAATAACAGTTATATTCAAAAACTATAACAATATTCACAAATATTTTGAATCAAATTCTTGAATAATTGGACTAAAAATCATTTGAAATGATAATTAAGTTTTGAAGAAATTTTCAATTAATTTCTTTCTTTCTTTAATTTAGAAATTTTATTCACAAAATGTTGAGATTTTACGCAAAACTAAGTTTAGTTTTATTTGAAAATTACATATAAATAGGAAAATATTACTCAATAAAAGTCACAATCGTTTTAAGTATAGAGAAGTAGAGCTGTTATAGTATATCAACAAATCTTGAGTTAATATCTAAAACCAAAGTTAAGCCTAAATATTGGGAAACAGTTTTATTTAATCATTCAATAGCTTTGCTTTACATTAATGAACAAAACCGACGCTATTTGTGACTCTTCTTCAGTAATAAAATTAGACTGAAGTCAGAGAATAAGGCATTTATTTCATCCCTTTCCTTCCTTTCCCTTCATATCGCCATTAAATGCAATTTTTACGTTTCTTAACCATCACTATAACCATTGATTGCACTTTTCTGTCATCCCATTCATATCAATACAAACTCTATTCGAGACGAGTCTTTGAAATAGTTTTTTCATCTGAAAAAAGTTTTTATTGAAAACACTTTGAATTTACTTTTTATTTGAGATTTTAAGCAAACGATACGACAATTCTTCAACTGATAGTGATTTCATTCAACGCTTAAAGGATTAAGTTATTTGTGATTATTTTTATTGCATTTTTGAACCGTTTTGTTGTATTTGAAGTCATCATACATTCCATTAAGTTTTCATTCAATGAATTCATATATTAAAACATATTTTGTGAATATTTTCATAAATTTACTACTTTTTCATAAAATTCATAAAATATTAAGTGAAATATAAAATGAAAATCATTTCATAAAACAGTTTTATATACAGAAAGCCATTCATTCAAACAATAATTGTGTAATTTTGAGTCAAAATATGCTCTTTTGGTACAAATTAATTGTTTTTTGCAATTATTTACAGAAAAACATAAAATCTTATAAAATTTAAAACATTTTGTTTATATCTTCACAAATGAAATAAAATATTCAAAACTCATAACAATATATAAAACCCATTCCTAATTGTTTGAAATGTTTTGTTTGACAGCCTATCCAGAGTACAGATCAATAGTTGGGGATAGAGTACAACTTCCCTGTAATATAAGTATTCCTTCAAAAGGTTTGCCAACATTTGGTCTCAAATTATTTTAATTTCATTTCATTTGTAACTCTTTTTAGACGATATAATAACATTGATTCTATGGTATAGAGGAGATACTACCGGTGCGCCCATATATACAATGGATGCCCGACAGATGCAGAGCAAACAAAGCAAACATTTTCTTAGCGATGATCTCATTAATAGAGCGGCACTTAATATATCGGTTCGGCCGGCAATCCTCACCATAGATCCTGTGCGGGGAGAGGATGAGGGGGAGTACAGGTGTCGCGTCGACTTTCGTTGGGGTCGGACAATGAATACTGTGGTCAGTCTTATAGTGATCGGTAAGAAAGTGTTGGGTATATAGAGAATAGTCAGAAAACATATGAAAGAAAGAAATGAAAGAAAAATAGTTTGTATTGTGTTTTGTATTGTAATGTCATTATCACAACACAAATGCAGTTCCGCCTCGAAAAGTGATCGTTAAGAATGAAAAGTTGGAACCATTAGAGGAATTGGTCGGACCTTATCAGGAGGACAGTGATGTCAGGCTTACGTGTGAAGCTAAAGGTGGTAAGTGATCGACCAATTTGTTATTGTTGTTAATAGCGAAGTAGTGAAGGACTATAATAGTCATAATTGCCTTCTCATTGGTCTTCTGTCTGTGCAATAGCCAGACCTCCAGCAGTGGTTCAATGGTATCGTTATAACCAACTGATTGATGACTCGTTTCAAATTATTCAAGAAGGGTCTAGAGTTAGAAATGAACTCACCATCAATAAAGTCGATAGGAATGACTTATTTGCTGTGTTTCGGTGTCAGGCCTTCAACACCAACCATACCGTTCCCATTGAAGCCAAAGTGATATTAGATATTAATTGTGAGTTAAATACAAAACATTTTCAATTATTTTCTTGTTTTTCAAAACTTATTTTCAAAAACTCTTTTCTTGTGTTAAAAACAAATGCAAATCATTTAAAAGAGTAATCAGTTATGAAATGATTGCCAAAACTATTAATGATTTTTTAGTGAAACTGTTTTACGATTTGTTTTGCCATTAGTTTTGCGAAATAAATGGTCTTTTTGTCAAATAATCTGAATTTTATGCCATTTTCTCAATGTTTGACTCAAACCAACAAATATTTACTTTATATAAGAAATATTTTGAGTCTTTTCTCTCTTTAACTCTATTTCTGTTCACAAAATATATATTCCTCTGAAGTGGGCGTCAAATGAAGTCATTCTTCAAACTTATATTTAGAGTTCACTCGACATACCATTAATTGGTTTTCTTTTTATTCGCAATATTTTGTCTTTAATTCAATCAAAAGTTGTTTTTGTTTTGTCAGTGCGACCCTTGAATGTGGAAATCTTATCAAACAGTCAACCCTTAATAGCCGGTAGAAAAATCGATGTCATCTGTCTATCTACTGGTGCCCGACCTTCAGCTCAGATAACTTGGTTTAAGAATAAGAAGAAACTCTTGACTTCAAGGTATAAAACATTGATTTCATTGTTTTGTTAGCATTTAATATCAATTTTTATAAAAATATTCAAATATTTGTCACTTTTTTGTATAAGACTTATGTTTTGTCACACATTTTGAGACATTTTAATGAAATGATAACAAAACTATTGAATTAAATATTAATTCAAATGTTTATTACTTTTTATATGACATGAAAACCATTTGATTTACACTTTCAGTGAAAGCTATTCAGATGACGGCAACACAACCAGAAGTGTAATTACTTTGACGCCAGTGCCTGACGATAATGGGATCCAATTAGTCTGTAGGGCTGACAACACCCGGATCGCCAACAGCTCTATAGAAGATTCTTGGACACTTAATGTTCATTGTAAGCACTGTCACTTTTATAACATTTTATACAATCAAATGACAATAAGTCACAAATATATTGCAATACAATTGCCTTTAAGTCCAAATCATTTCCTATTGTATGAAATGAAAAATAATTTTCTGATAAATATTTTTGTTTTGATTTTATATCTGACAAAATATAGTTCACAAAACATTTGTGATATAATATTGATTTCAAAGGGTTTTTATTGAAATTCAAAATTTTTTAAAAGCATTCAAAATAATATCGATTTATATCCAGTATTCATGTCTTTTGTGATAATCAATACCAGATTTAAATTCTTAACAGTTATATGACATGAATTGAAAATTATATGAAAACTCAAGTTTCGATAAATTATTTCAAACAAATTACTTATTATTACAAATCAGAGCAAACACTGAATGTTATAACGTTTTCCTAATATCTTATTAATTTTAAAAAAATTACCTTGAGTAATTTACCGACAATAAGTACAGATTTATTTTGAATTATATATTTTATATTAATGAAATCCTTATAATATTTTATACCTTTAAACTCTAAATAGTAAACACGGCTTAAAATGTTTGATAAATATTTGAAACTTATTTTTTGTTATATAAATACTTTTTGAAAAATTATTTCAAACCAAAAGAGTATTTGAAACATAAATCATATCTTTTAATAACTTTGAGGTTTGTGTTAAAAGTTAAAAAATTTGAAAATAGTTTAAACAATTAATTATTTTTTTTCTTCATTTCATAATGTTTTGGTTCTTTAAGACAACAAATTTAAACCTACTTTGAAACCTGCCTTAAGTGTTGGATGGGTTCACAATACTGTTAAATCTCGTAACTTAAATTCTTCGGGACCAAAAAAATAATTCAAGTTAGGAGAGAATTTAAGTTGTGAG
>JAQGAT010001716.1:0-11925 GCA_034687845.1 Pantelozetes paolii
AGAGAGAGAGAGAGAGAGAGAGAGAGAGATTTAATTGAATCTCTAGAGAGAGTCTTATTTTCATTATAGATATCCGGCTTTACTTTTTTTTGGTTTCAACGTTTTGCATGATATAAGTCCTGAGTTTTATGTCTCATATAAGTGCAAACAATTTTTTGGCTCAACATTTTAGACCCTATTTTGCAAAGGATTTAATCAAAAGTTTAATATTTTGAGGAAATTTTATGTTAAAAGTTATGTAATAATTATCGATTTACTGCACATTTCATATGTTATATAACTTTTGTGTATAAAAATACAAAGATTTGATAGTTTTTGAGCCAATTTTATGGATATTAAACAAAATGTGAGATAAGTTCGTGAACTCAATATAAAAATGTATTAAAACGGTTGAAAATTCACCGAAAAAGCTGTAAAACTGAGAACTTTTTCTTCAGTGAAATTTGAATCTATAAATCAATACAATTATATCTGTTTTGCAATTATTGCTTATTTTATGGATATTTTTTAGACTACATTAAAAGTTTTCATCGGTTTTGCAGTTAATTATAGAAAGAGACAAAAAAATATTAATAAAAATATTTTTGAATGGATTTCAGTATTTGATTGCAAATTCGCCCCTGAATTCTGTTTTCCACTACCGCACCGTCGGGTATCAGTGTCAGAGAGTGTATGCAAAAACATGAATACTTAGCAAACTTTCAATGATATCTAACTTTTCAATCAAATCAGCGCTCAATAAATGTTTTCAATAAAAGGTTTTATTTGAAAAATGATTTCATATCTCTTATACAACGTATGAATGATATCATTGATAAGCAATAATTCATTTAAGTTTTCAAACATTTTAGTTATGTTGAGCTCTAATTAAAAATTATTCAAAAGTTATCTTAACTCAAGAAAAATGTATTTGATTTGAGATTTTTTCAAAAAACGTTTTAACTCACTGTTGACTACAAATATAATACCAAATATATTGCCATTTATTTCTCACATAATAGCAGAGATAGTGGTCTTAAATAATTCAGTGCCGAAGCCATTGGCTTTGGTAGCCGTGAGCCCAGCGGCTAATCAACACTCGTAGCCGCAAAACCATATTAAATAAGATGGATCGGCACCTGGTTTTAAGGCCCCTTCACTTAATCAGTTATGAAATAGATTTTTGTCATACAATTAAATCAATTCAAAATAAAATTACTTTAAATAAAACAAAAACCTTTAACTCAAGCACTGGAAGATCGGATCAGAAGTGATATCTATTAATGACTTTTTCTCGTTTAATCATTCATTGAAATCAATTTGATTTTTATTATGTGTTTCATATGTTTTCTCAGTATTAAAACAATTTTCAGATTAATCTTATATTCATTTAAAAAGTCTTTTTCAATATATAAGAAAAGAAAATCAAAAATAGATTTTACATTCAATTAAACGATTCGCTAATCATTTGAATTGAAATTTTTGTTTCATTGCATCAAAAATTAAATTTCTCATAGATTTTAAGGGGGTTTGAATATTAATGCTAAAAATATACCCTTTAAATGGTTATAATTTTCTTTAATTTGTTTTTACTGTAAATTGTTTTTTATGTGTTTAATAAACTTGTTTTAACCGATGTTTTGTTAATTGATTTCAAATGGATTGAAAATTTTCACTAAAATATTACTAATATTTTTTTTAATCTCAATTCAAGTCTTCATAAAATAGTTATTTAAAAAAGTCTTCAATCAGTTTCTGAACTCTTATTAAAAGTGTTTGATTTGTTTTTCATAACCAAAACAACAACAAAAACCAAATTAAATTATTTTTAACTGTATTTTCAGTATTTAGTGATAAATTAATAAATTATTTAAAATTTCAGTGAATTTTTCTTAACACTCAAGAAATTAAAGACAAATTTGATTTATAGATAGCATTAAAATGTTTAATCATTTGACTAAATGAGTCGTTTTGTGCAACACTTCATATATATTCAAATGATATTTATATGTAATTATAATTAAAATTTATTAATTTATGACTTTTTGCTTCACTTCACTGTAATGTCAGTCCAGCACCCGATGGAAAGGCATGAAATCTCTTAGCCCTAAAGCCAATTACAAAATTGAGAGAAAACCGAAAATAAAGTTTCTGTAAAATATCAAACGTTTCTGAAGTGTGTCTTCAACTCTAATACTATTACTGTATTCATCTGTCGGTGCGGTTTGTGTGGGCCGAGGGGTAGATTGGGTTCAGTACAAGGTTTAGATGAGTTAAACATAGAGTATAGGACTGTTGTGTTAGTTATGGATTTCATGTCAGCGCTTATGCATCAGAAAATGGGGACAAAATATTAAAAAGGAGTGGCTTATGCTCCCTGTGCTCTATGAATTCAGTATTTATATACAGCATGTATGGGAATCTATGCTAAACTATAGGCCCTCATAAGCACTCATAAAGATTTGCATTCAATTCACTTCAAAACTTAATGATCAATGAATTCAATAAAAATATTTTGTAATAAAAGTAATTAAATGTTAAAATGATTTCAATGTTTGAAATGCTTTTCAATGTTTGCAATGCTTTTCAATGTTTGCAAAAAAATTAATGTTTTTATCAATTTTCAGACCATTTCTAACAACTAATGCTTAATATCTCATGAAATAGTTTTTTTTCAGAAATAAAATAATCAAAACTTTTTTTATCGACAGAAGAAAAAAATATTTGAAATAAATGTGAAAAAAGATAACAAAAAAACTCTAAATCTCTATATAATTGTTGAAAAATTATTATCTTATTCTCTGGTGTCTTACCTGTGCTGCAGAAGATACAGAAACGGCATAATTGGCATCACTTGACAGATAAGGTGCCGAACGAGACGTGCCGTCACTTTGATGATGAAGACCGGGTCCGGAATGGTGTATATTTGGACACTCTGTACAAAGAGTTTGAGTATTGGTTTAGATTTTTATACACATTAATAAAAAACAAGTTTTCGTATCAATAATTAAATTCAATTTCAATTAAAAGTCTTTTCAAATAAAATAATAATCTTTTTATAACTTATAAAGAATTAATTTTTGCATTTTTATTGACAACAAAATATATGAACACAACAACAATCTAAATGACATTTAATAGCCTTAAGCAAAGATATGCTACCAGTGCTGCACATATTTACAGATTCCTGATTCCAGTCCTCTGTACCTAATGTTCACCGGAATCCTGATAGGAATGGCATTTAATTTAGAGGTCATTTGATTTTATATATTACTTGATTAGATGTCGATTCAAAATATTTATATCAAATATCAATCATTTTTAGCAAATATTTCAATCATTTTCACAATTATTGAAACTTTTTTCTAATACTGTAATTCATTTCAAAGGTTTTGATAATAATAAAAAAAATATTTTAAGTTTATAACAAATTTCTGTTATATTTAAACTTAATTTCAATAAAAATACTTAAATGTGTTGATAATTGAAACATAAAATTGTTTCATAATTTTGCGATTAATTCATATATACGGAGTATTTTGATGAAAATAATTATCAAGAATATCTTAAAAATTAAGTGAAAATCTAGTCTTAAATTTCAATCACAAATTCATATTTAATCTATACGTGAGTGTAATATAAATTCAATATTAAACACATCTTAAAAATCAAACGCTTATTACAGATATTGTTATTAACAAATGCAAAACAATTTTGTTGCTGAACCTTTGATACAAAAAAACTCTTCCCCTTATTTGAAAAATATGTATAAAAACTATCATTGAATAACAAATTGAATAAAAAAATGTATTTTTTCTTAATTCCAGATTAAATTTAATTTCAGTTTTATGTAAAAAATCTCCACATTTTAAGGCAAAGCATTTTGAAGTCAATGAATAAATGTTAGCAAAAGTTTTGAACATATTCTTAAAAATCATTTTTTCAAACCTAATCCTAACTAATGGTTTGTTAGACTGAATCATAAGTTATACAGTATTTTGAGTCTGAAATCATGTTATTTGTGTAAAAAGTTATGTAAATATGAAAACATGTTATTTAGTAAACGATTTGCTCTCTGTTTGTGCACCGATTGTAATACAAATGCAATAATACATAAGTTCAGCGCAAATGTTAATACCTTGAGATGTATTGGTGTAATGGTTGGCATCTGCCTGAGCCGCCGCCGCAAATGACAGATAGGGATTGGCTGCCGATGAGGAGTACGCGTGCATTGCCGGCAGTGTCGCCAATGCGGCCGAAAAGCCGTTCAACTGTTGACTTCCCATCTGTTTCCTCCAACGGGCCCTACGATTGCTGAACCAAACCTATAATATATTAAAACATTTTTTGTCAAACATTTCCACAAATTCTTCAATATTTTTGTCACAAATATTCTCTCATTCAAGAGATTCTTGAAATTCATTACAAAGAGTGAGAGAAAGCGTAGAAAAACAGAAAAATATGTTTTTATTTGGTTTTCAATATAGACTTAAGATTTGGTTTCAAATGTTTGCTAATTATTGGTCTGAATATGAGTATTGACCACATTTTTGACAAGAATTTTAAATTTCCTAAACTTTTATTTCTATAAAACTATATATTCACTAATGATTTGAAAATTGACTTCAAGTCTAAGATTTTATATCAATTCTTGCAATTTATGTGTGAATTAAGTGTTTCTTAGTTTTCAGAAATAACTTTATGCAGTATTTTTGTTATCTCTGTTAAAGAGCAAAACATTTCTCATTTTGTATCAAAATTTTGTTTAAAATGTATTTTCTGATCGACAAGTAATAGTGGGGAACAGGTATTACAAGTAATCAAATTATTATTGAGTTTAAGTGTAATATAAGTTTAAAATTACAACTTATTTTCAAATAAAAAATGAATTATTGATAGCAAAAGAGTATAAAAATTCAATTTCATTCAAATATTCATTACATGTCTTCTCAGTGCTATAAAAATAGTTTTGAATACTTGAGAGAAAAATATAATAATTGAAATGAAAAACAGTTGAAAACAATTCATCAGAAAATAACATTTTTTCTTCAATTTCTCTGTTTATGAGTCAATAAATTGTTTCAAACTTTTAAAAATCATTTTCACACAAGAATTTTCAGTAAAAAATATTAAGCGATTCTTATATGAAGTACAGCACAGGTAGAGAAAGGCAACGCTATTCTACTCTTCCTCTTCTACTTATTATACGGTATTACCGGCCTCAGGGGGTCCAATACCACCATCATTGTGGGTCTGCCTCAACGCCGTTGTATATTATTTCGTATGTCAAAGGTGTCAAACATGAACACATAGAGTGCTCTTTTATATACCAATGCTATTTGAAAATGTGTTCAATTTTTAGCTATTTTCGCAGTGCTATTGCGTTGGTCTACAAAAAGGGGCCACTCTTTAGCCGCTTGTATTAAACACAACAAAAAAGACCGCATTTTTTGATTTAATTATTCGCTTCTTTACACGAAACTCAGGTGAGGTCTGAACCAGAGATATAGTCAGTCCTCTAGTGATGCAATAATTGCATACATTTTGAACATATTTTTCATTCTTAAACACATCTTAAACAACACAACAATATTTAATTGAAACTCTTGTGTCAAAAAATACATTTCAGTTGAACAGCAGTTCTCAGTCTTAATATGTTTTTGGGATCAAATCATCGGATCGTTTGTCTTGTAATCATCTCTTCGTATATTTTGCTCTAAAAAATACAATTCAAGGCTTATATAAAAGCAAATTATTTCCATCTAATCAGACCCTCAATCAGCTCTGAAGAGTCGGGGTCTGAGATATGTGTCGGCGCTTATCACACATAATATAGCGGTTTATTTAGATTGAAAATTACAGTAAATACTGACAGAAGTCATCAAAAGAGTTGATAATTGAAAGCAACGGTAGAAATAATTTTCGCAAATTTTACACAAACGTTAAGACAGTAATAGTTATAATGCGTTACAAATATGGTCCTGATTATAATAATAATAATCATATAGTAAACCAAACGATTGTCTGAACAAAAAACAGTGAATAAATTTGCAAAAAATATTTATACATTATTTCACTATAGCTTTGAAACCGACTATAAATGCTTTAAACACTGATTTGTTTCGCTTTACAATCAATTATTAATTTTTCGTTTTTTATCTCCTCTTCCCTTCATTTCACTACACATTTAAGACTTCACTTGAATATCGTCTGAAAACTGTTATCTGTTTTTGGGAACTCATAAATAATAATAATTTAAAATTCGTCACTAATTCTGGTTTGGTTTAGGTGTTTGTAAATCAGTGCCCAAATTGTCAGTGCACTGGGCGTTGTGTACATCCTTTGATTCACGCATATTAGTGAATTGGCTTTTATTTCAAACACTTTGTCTCTGTTTTCTTCAATGATTGTTAACATTATTTGAGATTCAGATTAAAGACTAAAACTTTTGCTTATTTTCAGTTTAATCTAATTTATGAAATGTTTAGCGAAACCTATTATAAGAGTTATTAGTTTTTAGTGTTTTTGATGGCCTATAAAATGGTAATACAGTTGCGGGACATTTGATGTGTGTTTTCCAACTGTTGGCCAAAACTTTGTTTCAGATTTATATATCTTATGCCAATTGTTTGAAATATTTTTTTTGTCTACAATTTATGTCTAGTTTTTATGCATTTTGTTAATCAATGCAAAGAAAATAAAAGCCATTTCATAACAATTGGTAATAAGTTTTGGTTCAGTTGTTTTCAATGTAAAAATGTTTAAACAATGTTTCAAAGACTAAATAATAGACATAACTATTGAGACAATCATTTGTTCGGCAAAATTGTTTAGACAATGAAAATACATAATAAGACTGAAGACTGGCGTCGAGTTAAAGGGCTTTAACTGTTATGACCGCTAATAACTGATTGTGTTTGCCATTCATGTCATCATAAATTTGATAAATTATTACATTTGTATAATATTTAATATTTCCACCCTTAGACCCCCTTCACCCTTTGCTTCCTCAATAGACTTATATAACATTGTATATAAGTGGAGGTAAGGGTAAGGCTGAGAGAATTGGCAAAAATAGGATTCAATCGTTTTAAACGACTTTCAATTAGTCTCTTATTTTTTATTCATCCGACTTCATAGGTGGTACTGTTCTATCTCCCTGTGCTCTCCCTCTAAGTTCACATCTCCTTTCAAAACCGTCTAATTATACACTTTTTTGAAAGACATGTTTTCACACATTTTAAAACTAACTCAAAAAGAGTTTCAACTTTTCTATGAATAATAAGTTTGAATTCAATTAACAAATTGTGTTTTAAATGATTAGTTTAAAACACAATTATTGATAACTACGAGTGCTATTCAAATCATTCAAACTCCTTGTGCACCTCAACCCTTAATACAAGGGGTAATTGATTGCATACCTAAACCGAAATGAAACTAATTTTTTTTGTAATTAATTATAATTAATAGTAAACTAATTGGACGAACAGTTAAATGTGGAAAATGATTGCAATTATTACTTTGAATCAATCATTCAGTCTTTGAGGCAATAATAATGAAATGAAATGCAAAAACTGTTATAAGTTTTGAGCAAAAGATGAATAATTTTCAGCAGTTTTTCATATGTATTGTAATATTTGAATGAATTTTCAAAACATTTATAACTAAAGTGTGTGAAAAGAAAATGAGAAAAGATTTTCACATTTTTTTAAATTGAAATTTCTTTAGAGAAAAATAATTTACAGCAAAATGATTAATAATTGATTACCTGAACCCTGGCCTCTGTCAGCTTAGTTCGTTGTGCCAACTCTTCCCGGGTGTAAATGTCTGGATACTGTGTCCGCTCAAAGGCTTTCTCTAATTCGTCCAACTGGTGGGCTGTGAATGTGGTTCGGGATCGTCTCTGCTTACGCTTCAAAGTGAGTCCGGGCTCGGCATCACTGTCCGAGTCTCCCGATTCGTCCGCTATTGACAAACAAGTATAAAAAGTTTGATTAAAACTTCCGCTAAATCTATGATAACTGAAAGCAAATCGTGATTTCAATGAAATTTAAATCATTTCTGAAAAACATTTCCTTTTTTTTGAAGACATTATAATAATTAATGAAATGTCAAGAAATGAAATAAAAATCAAACAATTTTTTGCAAAAGTTTAGCTCATTTTCTCTGCAATTGATTATTGAATTAAATATTAATTGAATTTTTGTTATGAGAAAACAATTTGAGTGCAAAACAAGTAATAATCAAATAAAACAAAAACCAAAGTATAAAACAATTTCATAGAAAATAATGAAAACCAAAAAAAATGACAAAAAATAAAACATAAAAATTAAATTCATATCAGATATGAAGGAAATTCTTGTTTCTATTGATAGCTATATTGAGTGAAAGGCATTAAATTATGAGAGCCCTAACAATACCAAGGGTGCAAATCGTGTGGTAACAGAGCACTGATAGCCTCAAAGTATAAATGCGTTAATATTTTTGTTGTTTTTGATAAATTTTTTATTTAAAGTTAATTAATTATATAATTTAATTAGTGAAGTGAAATATTTTTGAATTTTAACATTGCATATGATCGCAGCGGCAAAGAACAAACGGTGCTCTTTGATCAGCACAGGTAGTATTGCATATGAGCTCAGAGTGAGCGAGAGAGCAGACCATCAATAAGAAAGTACACACAAAAACTAATTTGTGTTTTTAATACCCGACCACACATTACACTCAATATATATTTGAAACTTTGTTTTATATATAAAACTGATTTTGATTTTTCTCTTTTTGCTTCTCATATATGCTATTAATTTCGGATTGAGATTAAGTTCTCATAAGTTTTTACAGGTTTTAGTGTTTTAGAGAAAAATATATTAGATTTTTGGATCCAATGAATGAAAATAATAATAACAGACACTGAATGTCAATGCATTGGCAAATGAAGAGTTCAGTCAATTATATGATTAATGAACTTTTAAAACAATCTTCAGTTCACTAATATTCCCACAACCAGTGACTGAAGACATACTCTTAAAAGCAAATTCAAAAATAAAACACAAAATTACTTATTCCTGGTCTTAAGTAAAAGTTTGAATAAAAGTTTGAATAATAAAATGATTATACGTTTAATGCGTTTTGTATTATATCTATAATTTTGTTTAAACTAAATTACAGGTCAATTGCACAGCAGATTCGGACACATTTTAAGGCTATATCATTGCCTAAAATGTTTATACACTCCGCTCTCTCTGTGCACTCTCTGTGTGTCTCTGTCTCTGTGTTGTGAACCTAATTATAAATCACTCTATTTTTCATAAGATCTGCTCTTTTGCTGATATTTCTGATGTCTATTACCTATGAATACAGCGAATGGTTCTCATTATTATTGAAACTAATTGTCAGCGAATAGTCTAATAGAGTATAATATAATCCAAATTTAATTATTGTTATTCAGTACAGGACTGTCGACTCACGCCAACCGGCCATTCAGTGCTTCGTGTGGCCAACGAGTAGTACTGCTTATGGCTTTACTCAATGAACTTTTGAGAAAAGGTCTTTTCAGTCAAAGGGAAAAAATTAAAGTATATTTTTTGTTGCGGAAATTTTTTGCTCTTAAACTCCGTTCACTTGAGGCGGTGTTCGTGTCTTAATGAACACCTTGTGGTCAACATTATATGATATTAGCGTTTAGTTACCTTTTGCCGCCCCTTCTCTGATGTAAATACTAATTAAGGGATAATCAGTTTTTTCTGTGCACTGGATGTCAACCCAAACACAGAATGAAAATAAAGAAAAGAAAATGAATTATAAGTTTGAGATTGAGATCAGAAATGAAGAAAAATTTGAAGAAAATTGTAATTTATTTCAAATTTTTTCTCAATCTTTGATCAAATTTTTTGGTAATAAAACCGCAAAATATCACAAAATGTGTGTAATTTTTGCCAAAAATAACCCTTAAATGAAATATTGATTATAATATCGCATAACTAAACACCGATTCTCTTAAACCCTGAATAGCTGTTACAGTAGTTAATAACTAAAGCAATCATTTAATGAATTAATAGTGCTATCAATTTCCAATAGACGCGGCGGTCCACAGCACTGGGCCTTTGATACACCGGCGTTGGCAATAGAGTTGCTTACAAAGCGCACAGAGCGTACAGAGCGGTGCGAATTGCGTGCAATCAAACATTTTTAAGCGTCAAAAATCCATATATAAAGTCAAATACGAAACTCTCGATAAACAGGGAATAATTTACAATCAAATTGATTGCATTAGACATTTGTTTCTGACATCACAGCTCAGGTAGATTGCATTCTTCACTAGTACTAATAACGGCAGGTCTGTAGGCACTCACTCTAATTGACTCATTTTAAGGCAAAAATTCACACACAGTTTGACTGAAGAGCCGATGAATTGTTTAAATAAATCATTGATTTTTGCAAACATTGGTTACTTTTTGCGAAGAAATCTTCAATCAATTCATGTCTTAAATCATTAATTATTAACTTTTGTATAGTTTTTGTGACATTTCTATCAAAAGTGAGAATTTAGTTATAAATCAGAGATTTTATGAAACAATAAATATTGATATTAAAAGTCATTAATTTATTTCTCCTAAAGAATAGATGTTTTTTACATGAAAAAGCGTAAAATGAATTAATTCAAGAGCACTCGACGTCGCACCGGTAGTCGTGACTTAGAAGTTATTATTAATTTTTTGGTTAGAATTTAATTAAACGTAAGTTTTTTAATGAAAATTAAATTTGAAAACAATTAAATCACTAATGAATTGATAAAAGTGTGAAATATTAGTGAAAACTTTTTTGGCTCACAAAGAGATTGAAAATTTTGTTCAAAGCATTGAATGCTTAAGAAATTTGAGACTAAAATAAGTTTTTATTACAAATTGAGGCAAACTTTCAAAGAGTGTGTGAATTGAAAAGAGAGTGAAAGTGCTGTGAAATAACACAATAATATTTGGATTACTTTTTTTTGGCTATTATTTGACATTTTGTTCAAAGTTTTGTCGGATTTAAAGCAAATTTATGTGAAAATACATCTCTATTTTCGGTCATATTTTCCATTCACTTGATTCCTCTCATTACTAACTTAAAAGAGTCGGGTATTAAAGGCATAGGTGTCTCAATGGCAGGCACTGCTGGCACTAACACAATGCAAGAGATTGTGAGCGCCGGCAGGTTTCGAAACGCTTATAAATAGTGAGCTTTTGATGGCTATTGTTGGCCAAAGAAAAGCCAATCGGATTAGTATTAACTCTTAAAGTATTAACTGTTATTCTGGTTCAGAGCGCCGGCAGATATTATATACACCACATACTGGCACTGTATGTATAAATAGGTTTGCGGTTGCGTTGCCTTCAATGCAAAGTTAGGTTAAATTGAGGGTTACATCCATTTAAATGTTAGTTTAATCTCTGGCCTAACGCCCACTGATCTGACCGGCCATTGGGTTAACATATACTTACAGTCATTATTGCATTTGTCTCCACCGAGGATGCCGTCAATCGTGTGTTTGTGATGACCTTTTCCGACACTTTCATTCTCTTTCGCACCGATACTACTGTTGATCGCAGGGTTCGGTCCTCTTAACAGTCGGCTAATGGATGAGACAGACGGAGCAGTGGTTCGGTCGCACAGACCTTCTTTGATGAGTCGATCTCTGATCTCCCAGGAAAAGATACCCGGATTCTCGCGCCGGTAGTCTTCAATGCGTTTCTCTACGTCCGGTGTGGCCACTCTGGGCTTTGAGCCACCGATCACACCCGGCCTTATTGAACCCGTTTCCTAAATGTTATCATTTTATTTACAAATACTTTTATATGACTTTCAAAGAAGTTTAAATAGATTTAAGGATTTATCAATAATTTTGAATCAATTTTTGAGAGAGAGAGAGAGAGAGAGAGAGAGAGAGAGAGAGAGAGAGAGAGA